>JAHWFP010157725.1:0-13585 GCA_023313725.1 Lithobius niger | reverse complement strand
TTCCCACCAAAATACTAAAATCAATTTCCCTGAGTTTTCCAGGTTTTCCAGAGTAGATGAAGTCATTTTCCAGGCTATTTACCGTAATTTTAGGAAGACATTTTTTTCACACATTTTACCAGTTTTATGTTAAAACGGCTGAAGATTTACGATGGAAAATACATTATTTAAAACATTAATTTTTTCCCGAGTTTTCCTGGTTTTTTTGTAAAAAATCAGAGAATTCCCTGAGTTCTCCCTGAGTTACAAACATAGTTTAAATTCCCTGAGTTTTCCAGGTTTACCAGGTTGGTGGAAACCCTGCATATACATGATGCCTGGATACTGACACATCCACACACACACAAAGAACGTTGCAACACATCTGTTTCTAAATTAGTAATTGCTCCTTTTTTTTAGAGAAAAGCAGTTTTGCCACCCTAGAATTTTAATACCAACTGTAATACATGCGAGGCCAGGTCACGTGATCATACCACTGTTTGCTGAGGTGCATCAGCGCACAAGGCAGGCAGGCAGACTCGAATTTGAATTGGTCCGGTTTCAATTTTGGAAAATCGAATTAAACATTGATTTCAGATGCTTAGTTATGGAGATACCAAATTTCTACGGCGTCATCCGTATTTCTTTTCTTTTCAAAAGGCAATAGACTTTATTAGATTATGAAGTTGACGTATTAATCACTCGAGTCTCTTATTCATGTGTTTAATGGAGGTTTTGTGGTTTTATTTGTGGTATCAGTAAGTGTTTTAATGTTTTTCTGACATGACGTAGAAATAATCCCGTAAAACCGTTCCTGCAGCTTTCAGTTCAGCATCTGCAAAGTATCCTCGAAATTAATTGCAAGCATTGAAAACATAGCATCAACACACAAACATCTAAGAACCATCAATTTTCTGTTGACAACCATAATTAAATTCGAACTTGAGTAATTAATGCCGTGATTCAACGCTAATGTCTACAAAATCAACGAAAATTGCAAACAGGACGACTAGGCTTTATTGACATCACAGTCGGTGGCGCCATCTCCACGTAATGATTTATAATTTCACGCCAACATGTTACTTTCAATTTAACAAGCACATCTTTAATGGGGAATGAGTGTCATCCGAGGCCAAGTTGACGAACGTGTCCGTGACTACAAATTAAGTTGCTTCGCTCTTGAAAATTTAATGAGCCATGGCGACACGTTAGTAGCCAGGGACTTGTAATTGCCAACGTTAATTTCTGAGAAGCAACACCTTCGTGCCAATCTGTAGTCATCGTTTAACTTTCTGAGTGGAGACAGGTCCGGTAACATTTTTGAATCTGATGCTAAGTCAATCGCGAACTCTTAAATTGACCTGTTTTGGCAACTGAGTGGTGGTGGTCACGCTGGTTGAACGGGCTCCTGGTTAAAGTCGCAATTTGGTTCGGATTCAATATGGAACTTGAGTGGGTAGGATTTGATGCTCGTTTTCCATGGGTGGTATTGAATCACCATGAGTTAGTCCCTAAGTAAATCAGCTTAGTTGGGATAAGCATAGGAGAAATGGTTACGTTGAATTCTAAGAGATAGGGCCGGAATTACCAGATTCTCCTAGAGTTGAAATCAGTGGTTTGGAATCCATGGAGGCTGATCTCGGCAACCTGTCCTAACCCGGTTGTCAAGGCTGGTTAACAATTACCAGAACAGGTTGCTGCAAGAAACACGCACTGTTACAATATATACAACAATTCGTAGTGTGGGATTAATACAAAAGTCAACGGAGGATATGGCATAAGACATGATGTAGAAAATGTGAAATCAGACGTGCACTAATACTTCAAGTGCATCTGGCTTTCTATTTTTTTTTACATCTGGTTTATTTCACTCAACGTTTCTAATGAACTGTGAATTGGAATCATTGATTGTTGATGAGCACTGGATTGGGGTAAAAGATGCTGCGTGTAATCAGTAGATGACGCAGTAATCAGATCACATGCCTGAACCGGCAATGAATGACTAATGACCTACATCACGGATCACCTTTGTTAGATTCAACCAAAGTGCTAATACGAAACCCCGAGAACCATTGCGATGCTGCAATGAAACTAGCTGGCACACAGTTATAAGAACGTTAAAGGATTGTGTGAATGGGGATGTAATCTCTGGAGAACGATCTTTAACGAAACGTAAAGTTGGACATTGTAGCTTAATGAGGGATTGTTTCCTTAGCAGTCATAGAATATTTTTTAGGGTAGCAAACAACTGATTCTCAGAACAACATGTTTTCATTTACATTCATTTATGTTTTATTCTGTTTGGATATGTAATAAATGCCTCAGAACACCATGTTTTGATTTGCTATAAAAGAAATGCCTCAGAACATCACGTTTTAATATATTCTGCTCTTCAAGCTCTTAAAGATCTTCATTGCTCACCTTTGCAAAAATCAATTGGTGTGCTTTCCAAGCCCTCTTGTACACTCTGAGGGTTCATTTATAATACTGATTTCGACGCGTACGCGTGACGCTCGGCGCGTGAAACTCTTCCATGCTCAGCGCTGACGCGCGACCGTTTATAATTGTAGAGCAGGTGGGCCAACGCGCGCGTTTTGCTATTTTAAAGCGTCACGCGAATATCTACTGGACCTAGATCGGTGAGCGCCAAGCGACGCTCGCACGCTTATAGTTGTTGCATGCTGGGATAAAAAAATGGCGGCATCAACGGATTCCATCGGCCACAAGAAAGGAAAACGTGGTGTGCTAAAAGGTTGAATGCTCAAAATAAACGGCCAAATATCTTAAAGTGGCACTATCACCGATTGAAATGCGAACGAAAATACCGTGGCGCCATCTAGCGGCAATGATATTGTTAACCTTTATAGCTTGCTCCCAGGTACACGAGGACGAACCAAAATTTCACTCAATTAAGGATGTCGTGGCTTGTTTCTTTCATTAAAAGAAATGCCGTTATGCATTCCTTCGCTTGGTGCAACCAAGAGCTAGATGGTACTACATAGCGCTAGATGTTGTCAGATTTCGTCTGCTTTCAATCGGTGATAGTGCCACTTTAATTACAGTGACCTTGACCCGTATGGCATCGAATGTTGGTGCTATAGAAGGGAGAAGTTGTGAAATAGCATAGTTGGAACGGAGTATCGGCCAGCATTATCAAGCTCACGCGTTTGATTTGTAAATGAAAGAGCGTTTGCTTTAGCGTGACGATACCACGAGCGGGCCAAGCCGATTATCCGCGCGCGCTGCTTTGCTCATGAACTGGCGTACGCGTCGAGCGTCGAGCGCCATGCTCACGCACAAGCTTTTATATTGTAAACGCAGCCTAAGCTCTTCTTGCTCTCCTTACTCTCCAAGCTTTTCAACATCCCCTCTGCTCTACAAGCTCTTCAAGATCTCCTGTGCTCCCTAATCTCTTCGAGATCTTCTTTGTTCGCTAAGATCTTCTCGGCTCTCCATCTTGAAGATCTCTTTCACTCTCCAAGATCTCCTTTGCTCTCCTTTGCCAAACTCACCTGGCATGCTCTCCAAGCTGTCCTGTGCTTTTGAAGGTCATATTTGGCTCTCTTTAGTCTCCCAAGTTCTCGAAGATTTCCTTTGCTCTCCAATATCTCGTATGTTCTCCAAACTCTTCTGTGTTTTAATTTACTGCACAATTTGGAGGTTGAAAGTTGTTTAAAGGTTGCTTTTTACTACCAGTGTTCCTGCAAAGAACGAACTTGATAGAGTAGCTCCAAAATATATGTGACTTTTAAAGAAATCTAGCCAAGACCTGTATAATTGTATGCATGTTTTCAAATTTCGATGTTTATTTTTTTCTAATTTCAGTAACAATTCTGACAACTGAAAATGGCCGTGTCCGGACTCAGCACGTGTCTCTGTTTCCCATGCAAACGCGGGCTTCGTCTTTCTTACTGGCCATTTCTCAGGCTCAGCCATCGGCCAGAATGCAGCTGTACGCCGACTGTGTCTTCCAGGGGGTGATCCAAACGCCCGTCACCCTCCGACAAATGCTCAGAGACGTATCACTACACAGCAGAATTAGAACGGTAAGAACACTTGTTTTATTACCAAATGGCGTTCGGCTGAATATATCCGAACAGTCACACTTTCAGGTTAATTAATTGGCAGAGGATGCCAAAGTATGTCCCGTTACAGGCAAGACAGGCACCCACAACAACATACAAGGAGCACCGTCTTAATTTTCGGCTGCAAACCTCTACAGTTTATCCTTGGTCACCTGGAAAGCAAGAAAACGAACAAAAATGAGCGTGCAATACAAAAATTCAGACACCAGATGCGTTTTTCAATTTTTCCGTTTTTAATAGTGTTCCTTACTCTAGGTTTTTTTACAGCAATTATGTAAGGGTTATTGGCCGACCTTGATAATTTATATGCAGTTCATGATAAGAAATTTTAGTACTGCTGCCTTTGGTGTTGATGGAATTGCTCCTACGCAGTCCAATCTTCATCGGCACAGGGCTGTACAGAGTTGGACAAATAAATGCACCTGATACTGTAAACAACGTCTCTTCTGGAAGCCCAGTGATGGATTATGAATCGTGGAATCGCTGGTTCTCACAGGACTGAACCTGATTACCTTAGCTACGTGTGGGCATGAATCCACAAATCCCATAATGTGGATCCATTTGCGTTTTACTTTTTAAAATCAACAGAACATTTTTAGCAATTTTACAACTATTTTTTTTTTACTTTTTTAAACATATTTAGCCTCATTATTTCAACATTCCCTTGTTTGCACCTTGGCCATCCTTCCCCTGAAAAACCTACACGTTTGGCGATGCCATCGGGGACCAAAGTGTCCCTGTCGGGTCTAACCTTGGTGGTAAGGCATTCGTGCCCCCCACCCCCCAACTCCGTCCATTCCACATTCCCGGCCATTGGTTTATTTATATATTTATTTTTTCATTTTATCTTATTGTTGAACTTCAATGTAACAAATTTCCTATCTTTTGAAGCTGTTAATTTTATAGAAAATGGCGTGTAATTGTGGCTGGTGGTTGGCGGCCCCCCCCCCCCCCGATCCTTGCCAGACCCGTTGCCATTGCGACAAACCTTGCTTTACTATTATTATTGTATTGTATTATAATAATAATCATCTATATAAAATCCCCGGTGGTTTGGACTTACTTCTTTGTTCTATCCCGTGGAATTCCATCATGTCGATACACACGCGTGCACCATACTTGTACCGAGCATTTATTCCTTTGGGATTAATTCACTTCATTCCTGTCACTCGGCCATTGCAGACCAATTGATTGTCTTCATCCTTGGCCTTGTGCACCTGGGGCCTTTTTAGTCTTCTGTACAGCCGTACCGGCTGAGAAGACTATTGCAACGACTTTGTCCGTCCGTCCGTCCGTCGCTTTTTTCAACTTCGCAACGGTACCAGAAATTGACAACCACTGTTTACAACGTTCGATTCAGTATCAAAAGTTAGTTAAATAACATGACAAATTAAAACAGCTTATAGTTAATAGACTTCTTCGACGTAACTAAATTAAACAATAACATTTCATCGTCGAATTGAAATCCTAAAGATTTGTGTTAACGCAGCCGTAAAAACAAAAACATTTTAGCTTCGTTTAAAAGAGTCTTGTCGCATTATTCCAGGAATGAATAGGCTTACGATCGAACCAAATTCTCCATTAGGCCTATCTGCTACTTACGAAACTAAAACTGCCGTAAAAAAAAATTAGGTCTAAAAAATAAAAATTAGGTCTAAAATCACGTTACCATGGCAATGTCAAGTTGCTACGAGTCGCTGCTGCAGCGTTTCTCCTGTCCCTTCCTTACTACCACTGATCTATATCAGGCTACGTTGCGCATTACGTTGTAACACTGTAACTGTGTGCGCGGAGGCATACTGTGTTGCAAAAATGAATAGGCTTACTGTATACAATTCAAATCTCCGTTAGTTGCTACTTACAAAATTAAAGCTGTAAATTAGGCCTAAAACGTAAAATAAGCTTAAAAGCTAACACATTTGTAACGGGCAATTCTGATGGTTACTGTTTTTAGATTATGTAATAGAGATAGCTGTTGTAGTGCATGATAGAGGTGTGCGCCTCAACACTGGACGTGGAGGAACTGTACAGAAGACCAATGCGACTAGATAGTCGCTGTAGCCCCTTGTTGTATTGCAATTACGACATGTTTACATGGTTTCTGAAGTATCCATAATGAAATAATGTTAAAACTAATTTTTGTTTTTTTTGCTGTTCTGTCCATTGACTTACGAGGTTAAACTTGAAGGCCCTAGTGGCACTTAAAGACATGACCGAGTATTGATGCATTTTGTTTGAGTGATCGAGGTGACCAAGCCTGGGGAAAGTCGACTCGCACCAAACCACTAGCTTTTTTCACTCTGTAGAGCTGTGTGGTGTTGGGGGGAGGGGGGGGGGGGTTGGTAAGCTGGACGAGAGCAGATGAGGAGTAGCAGGCCGAACCCAGATTTTCCAGTGAAAACCACAATTTGCAAGTTTATTTTTGCAGTTTGAAAAAAAGCTTTTCAACATTGAAAATGAATGATGTGAAGTAAAGCGGGACTTAAGTTTTGTCGCCTATTCCAGCCTACACATCTTATCCAAAATACGCGTGGGTAAGCCGTAAAACGTAAAATTATTCCTGGTTAACGCCTAGATAGGCCCCTTTAGGCCCTACGGGAAATTTCCTGTTTTCCTATGCGGTCAGTACCCCCTGCTTGCAAGCTATTGAGAATTCCAAAATCAATTTTTCACTGCCATTTGGCTTCAAGAAGTGGTGCTTTGCCTTTATCTTTTTTTTTGTATCATAAAACCAAAAAAAAAACTCTTTGTCTTTCACTCGTTGAACTTTTAAACCATTTTAAATCGACTGCTCCAAGATCCTTCACGATTCTGACAGTTTGCGTCATGGGGGCACGAGTTTTGCCAACTTCGTTAAACGATTTTTCCCGCCCGTAAGCCACCGTGTCCAGCGTCCATTAAATTCTCGTGGCATTGTGACCTAAAGGGTTTTAGATAAAGAATTACGTACGTGATATCGTCTTCATGGTTGGGTGCAGTCCCCTCCTTTGGCAAAATGACAGCAAGATGGGTATCTGTAAGGGAAAAAAAACTGGACCAAACGGACACGCCAATTGGAAACTTCTGGGAGATTTAGGTATGGGTCACTTGGCCTTCACATCACACCCATCAACTTATCGGCCTGGAAGAACCAACAAAAACGACGTGTATACACCCCGTGTTGGATTTGCTTGCAAAACGTTGCGTCTCTTCAAACTGAGATTTGGTTATCGCTTTGAAACTTTCTTGAACGTGAGTGGCGCACCCGGGAGGGGGGGGGGTAAAGAGGATGGGGGCAGTGCTTCCCGGAAGATCAGAAGTTAAACAGTATAATTTCGTAAGTGAGTTAACAAATAAGCAATTTGCTTCAGTTTAAGAGAGTCTGAAATTTGGCCAAATATTTTCAAGGCACAAAGTTCCTGAAAGTGAATTGTTTCACAGGGCTTCAAGGGGCTTATAGCAACCCCACCCCCACCCCCTTCAGATACTTAGCTGAATTTCTCGGACTCCCATTCTGAATTCAAATCCTCTCTCCCACCCCCACCCCCCCAACTCCCCTAAAAAAATTCCTGAGTAGGCTAATGTTTCATTTCACAATGTTTATTTAGTTTTTATTTTTATATGACGTTATGCAAGAGGGGTGAATTATGGAGTAACGGTTTCGGACAAGTGGGGGGAGGGGGGGGGCGGCGTCAGTAAATTGCGCAAGTCACACATATGTTGAAATAATTATCAAAACGACGAAATAAACAGGAAAAAGTCATCAGAAATTCGGATAAATTCGCATAATTTCATGAATTTCTCGAAAAAAAATCGCTGAATTCTCCCAGACTTTTCGCTTCATCATCGGTAACGAAGGGGGGAAGGGGTTCGACGTTTGTGACATTTTTCGTGTGGGGGGGGGGGGAATTACAATGGTTGTGACAAAGTGTGATAAGCGCAGAATGGCAGAGGTAGAAAGAATGGTAGAATTTCCGTGGCATCATTTCGTGTGGCATCCATTACCTTGCATGCAAAAATGACGGAGGCGCCATCCAGTATGATGTAAATACGCTAATGATCTGACCCCCTAACGAAAACCCCAAATTACGAGAGACCACAACTCATGCCAATCTCTATACTCTTGGTAGTGAATAGGTTGAATCGGCAAAAAGTGGTGTCGGTTCAGCCTTGTTTATTAAGTAAAGCCCACAGTTTCATATGGTCTGTCTACAATCCTTCGGCCAGAGGCAAGAGTCTACGCGGGGGTTGCTTGCGTGCACTGCGCTTGTTTTCTCAACTGTCTACATCCATGCGTATTTGCATGTAGAACGTTAGCCTTTGCTTTGCCTCCTGCCGGGCGGATCTAATCTAGTTGGCACCCTTCAAAACCAGATTCGTTTGACTTTGGATTTTAGGTTACCAGGCATGGAATGACACACTTTTTTTGGTGACTCGTTGATCCGGATTGACCAACTTAACGAGTTCACGCACTGAACTGGAGCGACCCAAAGACCCTTGACCCGGATTGGTCACCGGGTTATTTCGAAAACTGGTGTGCCCAGTGAACCACACGAAAATAGTGACTCAAGCGGCTTAGACTGAAGCAGTGACCCATTCCTTATCTGGAGTTTACTCAACAACTAAAGGAACGGATTTATTTTCTTACCAGCAATCGTACCCAGCTTCGTCTGGGGATTTGTTTGGCCCGTGGTTGTTTCCCAGTATTTGCTCGGTGCTACCTGATCGTTCACTACAACAGTCAATTTTTATTCGTGTAATACTCCCCCTTTCCGCCAATCCTCTCCCTCCCCTCTCCCCTCCCCTCCCACCTTTTATCCCGTCTTCTCCCTGTCCTTTCTCTTTCCCTCCCTTCCTCCTCTTTGCTATACGTAGTTGAATGTGGATGGTTATTTGAATTAATGCTGCCCCTCCCCCTTTTGCGAGGTTTTGGGCAAATTGGTATTCCAAAAATTATCTTTTAAGTTCAGTTACTGTGTAATCGTACGCTTAATGGTAACACCTCACTCTACCCCCTTCCCCAACTCCCAGTCTTTCGCTGTGGTTTGAGCGATGCGTAGCCTACCGTTTGAAAAAAATACTGTTCATGACATTATGTAAGACTTGCCGCTGAGATTACCACGGTGTTTGGTGAGAAAGCTAATTTTTCTATCCTCCACCTTCTCAATCAAATAGTGGGGCTAACAGAAGCACTGCCCCACAAACGGGCATTCCTCGTTCACGCCCCTCCCCACTCCCAGTTTATCACTATGGCTTGAATAAACCGTATCGTGTGAAAAATAACTATCCTTCGTATATGATGTCATTTAAGACATGCCTTTGCGATGACGGAGCAGAACAAATTGTCAGTCGAGGCAACTATGTGCCAATTTCCACTTCTTATTTCAAGACAACAACGTACGAGTTTCAACTTAAACCCAAAGAATTGACACAATGGCAGTATCAGTACTACTTCTGAAAACTTAAAATCAACAAACTTTACACTCTTTCACATGGACACACGTGATACATTTTATTCAGAATCAGGTTGATATAATCGATTAAAAAAATAGCAAAGTTGTTTCGTATTACTGCAAAATTATTATCTTATGGTGTCCGTGCACAAAGACTGCCTATTTACCTAATTCTGGGGTGACTGGCCGCGTATTTATTTACCCACACCATCCTCAAATACGCGAGAACCGTGAATCCACTTTCAGATAATGTGACATAGCCAGTGTTGTTGCTGTTGTTGTTGTTGTTGTTGTTTGTGTTTAGGGAGCACGAACGAAAACTGGGTCATCTGTGCCACGACGATGAGAGGGACAATTTAACTGGAGAAATCCAAGCGGAAAAACAAGGACCTTTTTACATGCCACAATCGACATGGGCCAGTGGCCGCTAATGTAACAATGCTGGAGTTGAATAATGGCTTTGTTTGGCTTTGACTTTATTGAGCCTAAAGAAGCTAGACTTCTTTCGTACAGACTAGCCAACTTAACTAGCTTAACCTAACCTTATACTAGTACAGTCCCGTTCAAAAGTAAATGTCCACGTCCATGCTATCGACAACAATGGCTTGTGTTGTACCGGCTGTATGAGTAGCAGGTGTCTTGCTCGTGATAGCGGGTATTGTTGTACGCCGCAACATCAATCTATGGTTCACCGTCAAGCTCTTAAATTAACGTGCAAAATCGTTTGAAATAAACGTCGACCGTAGAACCCGTGTGCTGCAGCTATAGCTAACTTGTTTGGTTAGCTCATAAGCGCCAAATTATTTCTTTTTATTTTCTTTTTTATTAGACTCTGCAGAGGGCAGCGCGAATCCAGGAGTTCTACAGTCTCTCCTGTCGTTTGAATCTCTTGCAAAGAAATTCCGTTTCTTTTTCGGACAGTCCTCAGATCTCAATCAAACATTTGACGTTTCTTAGCAAGAATTTGTAGGCTCTGGTGGTGTAAAATAGCAGTGTTAAAAATTACCTGCTCGTCAGTATTAGTTAACATGATCGCGTCGTAGCATCCGGAATTATATGTCTTTTTTTACAACAGATTCATTGCTCCTAATTACGCATGATCTCCCCCCCCCCCCGGGGAAAAAATATCCTAATTAATGCTTGCATGATGAAATGTTAATTGCATTGAAGCGATGAATTTCCCATTCAGATATCAAATCTCTAACTACTAAGATACACTGATACAACCGAAAGTGTTGTTATTTGATATTGTCACTTACGAAGGGGTTACTGGAGAACTGTAGTGAGCAGAATTTATTTCGGTAACAGTTACTGCCTACTTCGTAAATGGGCGATTTTGCTGAGTAAATATTTTGCTGATGGTGTTTTTGCTGACATGCCAGTTTGGGGGGGGGGGGGGGGGGAGGGGGCCCACAAGGGGTAAACATAGCCACGGAAAATAAACTCCAGGATAAATATCCCCAGGAGAAAATGTATATAATGATCGTAGTTTTGTTGTTTGATTGAGTAGGTGTCCGTAGTGGGAATCCCGGTAATCTTTATTCTGTTGAATCCATATAGTGGGAATCTCGGAGGCTTGGGCGACTGGGTAGTGGGGGACCGCTAACCGTGGTGTTTGTTTTAAAGGCTTTTGTAGCGAACGCTCCTGGTCATCAGCCTGGTCATCAGCCCGACGAAGCCCTAAGGCCCTCTTGTCTGCAGCACCCGGATTTGTTTTGCAAGGACGTTCAACAATAATTGGCAGATTTAATTTATACAAGATGTTGGGAAAATGTTTAATTTTAAGGTACTATGAATGAAAATCGGAGAAACTTTCTGGATTGAACATTATTTTTCGTCAAGTCAACCTAAAACAAATTACAGTACAGTCAAAATATACGCCAGCTTTGAAGACTACAGGCGCCGATTAGTATTCCACGGTCTGCACAAATCCAAATTATAAAAAAAACTGCAGACACTCAGTCTCATTAGACGTCGGCCTCAGCAAGACTGGTCTCATCTCGCAATATTAACATGTTGGTCTCATTCTTGTT
This sequence comes from Lithobius niger, assembly GCA_023313725.1. NCBI lineage: Eukaryota > Metazoa > Arthropoda > Chilopoda > Lithobiomorpha > Lithobiidae > Lithobius > Lithobius niger. The sequence continues at coordinate 2,056 of JAHWFP010157725.1, read as the reverse complement.
TCGTTTACTAAACATTTCGAAGAAATATTTCTCCTTTCCTGGTGCGGAACCCAGTCGTCAGACTAAAATGCCCTACAGTTTTATTTTAAGCTATAGACAAGTATAATGCAGCATGCCTGCATGCTTGTTTAACGCTGGGCTTGATGAAACAACTTTATAAACATTTTGTGTGTGATGCGCTGCTTTGTTTCTCGTTTCAGTCATTATAAAAGGTTGTCTCGATAACGGAATAAATAAGAATTAAAAAAAAAACTTAATCAGGTTTATTTGTGCGTGTTCTTCGCAGACCTATTCCAAGTTCTCTTATTAAGATACATGCTAGTGTCTGCCGCCCCTCCATGATTCAACGAGGGTTTCATTCTTTTCTACAAAGTAATATGGAGGGAAGAAAGAATATAAATGGAAGGGCACGACAACGCATTGGTTATTTGTGCCCAAATCTGACGAATCTGACCTCATTTTGACCAAGAAAACAACATACAGCTGAAAAGCCACAAACATAAATAACCAGTAGAAAACCTAGCAAGGGGAGCGAGGAGGCGACAGCATAAACCAAGCAGATGTGGCTTAAGAGGCACAGGAAATAAAGATCTATGGTGACGTGGTGATCGCATAGATACGTCTTTATTTTTATCAAAAAAGATTTTCATGTTTAAAAGCATCTGAGAAATGATAGTAACGCATTACACAAGAGTGGAATTCATACCAATAGGGATATATGTATAACCTGATAACTTCAAACGAATAAACACGTCTTTGTGTAGTGAGATTAATATTTTCTAGCTAGGGGCTGTTGTGTTAACTTCTCGCAAAGCGTCTGCAAGTTAAAAATAAATATTTTTAACTTGCAGACGCTTTGCGAGAAGTCCATAGCAGTCCATAGCAGTCCACAGCAGTCCATAATGTTGGTTCCATCGTTTTCTTCATTTGTTTTATATAGTTAACCTGGCTAAAAAAATCATTATCCATAGTAACTGGTTGAATCTGGCTTTTGCAGACTCGGAGGTCGGAAAAGTCACGAAAGTCACGAAAAATAATTTGTTACTATCTACTATACTAAATTTAAAGAAGACAAAGAATGCCATCTTCCATCATAATATAGAATAGAGACGAGTCAATCAATGCCGTTAATCAAACTTGGAACACACAACGGAGCATCCAGCACGGCGCAGAAATAATCTGTTTTTTCTTTTTTGGTACTTTTTGGGATGAATGAACACTTACAACGAACCAACAATTTAAACAAAACGTTTGATCTTTGCCCGAAATATAAATGATTAAAGACTCTAAACCAAGTTTTTGCCGTGAGAAGTTGTGATATAAGTCTTAAAAAAAAAAAATCTGTAATGCAGACTGTTTGTTTCGTTAACCGCTTGCCTTCTGATTTGTTGTTTATTTATTGAAAAATGTAAAATTGATCATTAAGAAATTTTCACTTTTCGCATTTTTCTTTTGAACGATTGATCTGTGAAATTACAGATTAATCATTCAAAGGAAAAATACGAAAAGTGAAAATTTCTTACTGACTAATTTTTTATTTCATATCCTAACTTTAACTAGCAAAAATTAGGCCGGATTCATTAGGAACTTTTAATCTGGGCACGCCAATTCTGCCACTGCTACCCAGCCACGATGACCTGACCACAATGAAATGAACTTCGTGAAGTAAATAAATGAGTAAGAAAAAAACTAAACAATTTAGAGACATTATTCAAACGAAATATTATGAGTATCAGGTAAAGGCATCTTCGTTACGTGACAAAAAGCCTCGATCATTCATATTTTATAAATTAATAATAACCTAAAGTCTATGTTTTACCGTAAATTGTTAGTTAGCTCAACAAAGCATTTCTTTGCTTATTTGACGGGTGTAGTGCACCATACGCGAAGCTCAGTGCAACAATACCACGCTCCAATATGCAGCTGCATACATTCCAGTCATTCTTGAAGAGCGAGAGGCTATTGTTTAAATTTAGTATAGGCTTGGACATTTACTTTTGAACGGGACTGTACAACTTGAAAACCAAATGACCAAACAACACCGCACTCGTGAATC
>JAHWFP010157723.1:0-31667 GCA_023313725.1 Lithobius niger | reverse complement strand
CCATGGACATAGTGGACGAACAAGGGACGGGCTGGGGAAACCAGCAATCCCGGCATCAAGGAGGAGGGATGCACCCAGACCCGGCGCACCGAGGAGTTCACGGGCCCCCCGGGGGAGAGAGGCATAGTCCTTGATGATACAAGCCAGGGGGTCACCGGCTTGGTTCTTTGAACAAGGGGCATACTGATTAATCCTTCCTGGTAGATGCTATTGTTTGTGCAAACATTGCGTGTAGCTTCTGCGTTACTTTCCATTGTTGAAATAGGACAACGTTGCGTTGGTGGAGCACGTTTCTAAGCTATAGATAGTTCGAATGATGCAAAGGGTTTAACGAGCATTAACCACTCCTGGTCATCTACCCGAAGTCCTAAGGCCCTATGTCTGCAGCAGACAGATTCCCAGGCGCTCACCCACCCACCCAAGTATCAATCAGGCCCAATGCTGCAAGAGGCAATGCTTGCTGAATGAGGCAAGTTTTTCACGAACTATGCTAAATCGTTACAATGAAGTTTTCGCCCAGGAAAAAGAAGGGTATCAATGCTTGTGCAGCAAAGAAGTGTTAAAAATTCAATGTTCAATACTGTACAACAATTAGAAAACGAAAACGAACTAGTTTGATGGTTAAAGGTGCCTGTTCACCATTTCGATAGCGTTGCCATATTCTAAACACAGCATCCACGTTCCAGATTCTCCGTCATCCTGTAGGCTGATGTGGGTCACGTGATTTCGTTTTAGTTATGAAAATCGCGGCGCTGCTGCGAATTGTGTTGTTCCATTTTTAATTTACCTCTATTTTCTTTATATTGCTCGAAGATTCTACGGTGCTGCATCTAGGAGTTGAAAAGGTGCCTTTAAGGTAAGGTTTAACTGAACCAAAGTCAAAACTGGCCAGCAAAGGAACTCGACAGCAAAGGAACCTGAAAAAGCTTTCCTTAAGGCTTCAAATACTACCACAATGTTGCTGAAGTGTTAAGTTCACGTGAACCTTACTGAACCATTGCAGTCAGCCAAACAAAAGATTCCAAATCGTGGCTGTGTTGTGAGAGTGCTAAGCCTGGTTGCTGGGGGTTTGCGGATCTGGTCGAACCCTTGGAAAGGGGACTTTGGCATAGTCCCCGCCAGGACTGCCGGTCAGGGTAGTGTGAGAGGCTACCATGCTCCTTCAGCGGCTATGAGAACTATTCAGGCCAATTCTGGACAATCTTTCGGCCCCTACGATGATCGGAGGTTTCCCGGATCGAATCCCCGGGTTAACACCTCCCTTTACCAGCTATTTCTTCTTCTACAAAAGTCTGGTAATGTTCAAAATTGAGCCGGTTCAGCCAAACAAGCATTAAGTTGCTTCGGCTGACTTAAAGGGATATACCTCCCACCGCCATTTTTCTCGATCCTCCACATCAAGTACGGCCCCCAAAGGTCGATTTCCTTACCGTTAGTCTTTCTTGCTAAAGATCCTTTTTTAAATGTGGCGTCTAGGAGATTTTCTGTTGAATATAATGGAACTTTATTTACTAACGACCCGTCACTAAATGATCCATTGTGCGCGTACAATAATCATGACGTTTCATCTGTTTGTGTACATCTAATAATTACCATGAGATCTAAAATCTAATAGACTAATGCGATAAAAATTTAAATTAATTATTCCAATAGTTCGCCGAAGCAAAATTATGAGACACTAGCCTAGAAAATTATAAATTGTGATTTCAAAATACGAGAATCATTTCGGTTTGTGATGACACAATCGTTGACTAGATTTTGTCTCCTGTACTAGTTACAAAGCCAACCGAGACAGCAGCTATGCGAGGAACGCAGCTACCACCCCAGCCGACCTTGGTACTGTAATTGCTCGGATGACGATCTGCGCGTAGCTGTAATTTGGCACGCGAAATGTTATAAGGCAGTCCGGGTGTCCCTTTAAGGCTCAAAGAAATTAAAATTAACAAAAAAATTAATTTAAAAAAGGGAGATTATAAGAGGTGTGAATAGGTAGTATGCGTTCATCTGATTCTCGTTAATTCAGAGCTACAGGGCTTTTAATTTAACCAGTATGAGAAATAATAATGTATGCACTACGAAACAAATCCTTTTTATGTTATTTGTATGCTAAGACGTCAAAAGTTTGAAAGTTGAGCACTAATTTAATCTGCAGTGTATTGAAAACTGACGTAAAAATACAGTAAATACTGTTGTTTCCCCTGTTCTAATATCAGAAACAAAAAAAAAACGAATCGTTTGATGTTTAAGGTAAGGTTTAACTGATCCGAAGTCAGAACAGAAAAGGAACACAAATTAACTTTCCTGTAAGGTTTCAGATACTGCAGTGTTGCTGTACTGTTTAGTTCACGTGAAACCTTACTACTGTATTCAAATGTTTTTTACCACTTTTACTTTCGCACTCGATAGACCAGCTAATGATTGGTGCTTTCGATTTGGCTGAATGACATCGCTGGAAAATGGTTAAAACCCAATAATTAAGGGCTCGTACAAGTCTTTGAAATCCTGGAAATATCCTGGAAAGTAATAATGAAATTCCAGGCGTGGAAATCATGTAAAATTATATGTATCATCAGTTGGGTGATGAAGGGAAAGTAGATGATTGACTGAAGAACACTGAAACAGTTGGCACAGAAAGTAGTAGTGTGTGTAGCCTCATATTGTTCTTCCTTTGTTTCGGCATCAAAAGTTTTGAAAGTTGGGCTACGGTTTTAATTGTATTTAAGCCATGCGCAATGGCCGTTTGTCGTGACGTCACCATGAGTTAGCCAATGACGAACGAGAACAACGGCTGTTTGACCAGTTTGATTGGACTAGCCCAGTCACGTGACATGCACGTCACAGCAAACAGCCATGGCGTGTGGTATAGGTGTATAATAGTTAGATAACGCAGTAGGACCACGACAAACGCAAGGTGAACGAAGTATGACAAATCGATGACGAATTTTATTGCCTCGTGAAGTTAATGTAGTGTTTAGGAAGGTCTGGCAGCAGACAACGAAGAGAAGCAGATTGGGCATTGTATGTGTATCACATAATTTTATTTGTTTGACATTATCAAATGTTTTCCCTAAACCTGCACGTATCATCTCACTTGGCTCAATAGACGACGTGGTTGGTGTTGACCTTTTTTTTTCATTGTTTAAGTTACTCGACGTACGACCTAACGGTTCTAATACTTTGATGTCAGTTTGATGATCTATACAGAAATATTTATAGATGTACAGGGTGGGGCAGAAAGGAAGGGCCACCCATGGCAATCAAAGATGGTTAATGTTAGGATAATGAAACTTTGCATGGTATGCAGGTGAACGGGGGGGGGGGGGGGGCAACAGACCAATGACCATGTGTCGATCACTTGACGCAGATTTTCAAGATCATCGTGATGCTAACTTTTTAACCATGCTTCGTAGAACCCTAGCGCAAATTAGAAACTTGTCGACATTGACAAGGCATGGCCATCGCAAAAAACGGAACGAACTTCGGTACGTTAGTTTATGAATTACGGAAATTGCAAGCATCATTCTGTTGTGCTGACCGAGTGGCTTTCCTGCCAAACAGTGAGTGTGAAATAACGTCCAGTGGTTCTCAAAGTACGTGAAGTCTTCTGGGAAACAAACGATGGGTGCCTATGGGTCCAGACCCCAAAAGTTTGCCTCTCAGGAGATAGAATAATGTTTTCAGTCATATTCTCTTGTTAAATAAAAGCTCCAGTAAACAAGATTGAAAAGCCCAAATGCAGCTGGAAAAGCAATTCTTGAATAGCGATCAATAGGTGATTCTTCCTCTTGCTTCTGTAAGTCTTTGACTAACGGAACCACTTTCAATGGTCGTCTAAAGGGTTTCAGGAATTTCTCGTGGTGAAACTGCAAATAGAAATAAACAAAACAGTAGTGAATTCGGGTAGTGCTGCTGCCCCATTTTACTGCTTAAACAATGGCCGACATTGTTTTTGTTTAAAGATTCCAATCCCCTGTGCAAAATTTTTGGAATGGGAAGGAAATAATGCAATGTAGACTGTGCGACTAGTTTTCCACATTTAAAAACATTTTCATTATTGTGTTACAATTGTTTTTCATACGTTGGCAATTTCCAGAACACATCCAGTACAAAGTTGTTTAAAAATGTATAGTTCATCTTCTGCTGATATTTACGAGGGTTTTGCCAGGAGGTTAAACTGTTGTGTTGAGTATGAACAAGTTACGGCAAAGTAATTGAATGAGGGTCAATTTTCTTATAGGACCTTATTTGCTACAGCAACCAACTTTAGTAATACCGTCGATCCACCCCTGATCAGGAATATCGTTCTGAAATTTTTTATTATAAACCTCAAGGAGCAAGATACGACAAACCTAAAATACCTTCATAGTGCGACGCCTCCGCTTCTTGCAAAACACTTTTTTATAGACCAGCAAACATTTACGTTACATCTTGGAATTATCCTAACATTAGAATAAATCACTTCGGCTGCACTAGGAGGTTGTGTATACTGCAGGGAGCGGTGCAGGTGCTTTTTTTTATGTTGCTGCAAAGAGGAATCCAATTGAAAATGGTCGCAGGTTTGCTAGGGTTAGCTACATTATGGAACACAGAGGCGACAAGAAGGGCTTTAGCAGCCCAGTATTGAATACCCGAGATGATTCATGTTGCAAACTGTAATGGACTGAAGTGTTTATTGCAGTCTAGGCCCTTGAAGGGGTTGTGTGCACGAATGGGTGTATCCTAAATAAATCTTGGTTACTCATTGTTGAGGGTTAGTAACGACCCCAAAAAACTTTAAAAATGGCTGGCAAAAGCCTTAACATGGCCAGTGGTTAGGATAGCAGTAGCGTTCTCGTGCTGAACAGCAATGCTGACCCGCTGCAGTAAATACTAGGTAGGCGGAAAACAAAGTTTGCTGACGTAGTGGTAGCTGTTCTTTTTAACAATGGTGTTCTCACGTATAATTCTGATATAATAGAGGATGTTTTAACGAAGTGGAATGTATATACTTTTCACGGCTTCGATTAGAATGGATTTGAATCTAGTCACACTCTAGTGTGTCCCTGCAGACCAGTAGCCGTCTAGTGAAGTTGTGGGGGAGGGCGTGGTTTGGGGGTAGTAAAGTCAACATTTTGGACCTTTATTGAATTATGACGAATAATAAGGGGGAGTGGTTAAGCCTGCCCAAAGGACCATCGAAAGAAGAAAAATACTGAATCCGTTTACTTAATTTGATCCCAAACGGCTGAACATGTTATCAGGAGCTTATACTTCATGTGAGTGCTGTTTATATAACTCTAGCTTGTATTCTAGCGCTTGTCACAAGGTCGTCTAGGAGAGAAGCTAGGTTCATATCCTGCCTCTGGACAGTTGAATCGACACCGACAGCGTTTTTTTTACTCAAGCAATACTAAAAGGCATTTGCTTCATGACATGCACGTGAACTGGCGTTGAAACGTTCGGACAGACAGGCGATTTCTACCCGAGTTCGCCTTGGCTTGAAGTAACTAAACTCCTTAACTCGCCTCAAAGTCGTTTCACCACCGATGCTTGAGAATTGCAGCATGTCTGAACTAACCCCAACACGGGTGATACTTTTCACGTGTATGTATTAGGAAAAAAAACCTACACTGTAATTTATAACGTAGGATATCATATCAGTGAAAGTAATAACGATCGCTTGTTCTACAAATGGCCAAGTGAGGTTGCGACCCAGAACCAGAGACACAAGAAGGGCATTCCAGCGAACAGGCTTTACAGCCCTCCTTCATACCAACCCTGGTATTATTAAAAAAAACTTATAGTTTAAAACAACACCACAATCCAATTTCTGCCAGAGACAAAACTTAGTAATGTCCACAACAACGAAAAGTGAAGAAATTCTTCCACATTGCAAAGCAACATGCACCAATTTAATTTTGTTTTTCTTGATTCAGTGACCTAAGGGATATTTTGTCCTCAGTTTCTAGGCATTAGGAACCCTTTTGCCTTGCATTTCTGGACCATAGGGTTGCTTTTGTCCATAAATCTAAGATTTTAGGTACATTTTTTGCTGTTTTTCTGGATCTTCGAATTTTTTTTTATCTTGGAGGAAGGTGGGACCCACAGCATTCCCCCCTGCCCCACGCCCGGATCGGGAGGGGTGGAGGGCTACACTTCCAAGTTATAAAAATACATCACCCGCCATTTTCTCAGTAAACATTCGATTTTTGATTGCTTAACAGTTTCAGAGTACACTGTTGATGTGAAAGGGACTGGAGGTGCCTTCCAAATCCACCAATTCAGATTATAAAAGTTCAATTTGGCTTAATGACAATTTGGCAAAGACAATTTGGCTTAATGCATGATGTCACGTGGACGAACAGGCACGATGAGTTGTTACGTCCCCCACTCTGTATGTTCTAAAATTACCGCCAGAACGAGCAAACTCAACAGAGTGTTCTAAGGGACAGAAATGACGGCTCACCTACGACACCACTGATGGATATCCACTGGAGGGACTAATGCTCACTACAGCTCCCGAGGGTGGTTGATTGTTGAGCATGCACCAGGCAAGAATTTGTCGACTAACTCTGGATGGATCCATGACACGCATCGATATGTGACGTTACTTTCACTCAACAGACAATTGGAACTCTTTTAAGCGGTTTGCTATGTATTGAAGGTTTCAAACCGTCTCCAACATTGGTGAGTTTAGATGGATCAGATTGACGGTCCTGGCAGGTACTGTCTTATGGAAAAAAAAAACAGGCAGTATCATCAATGATGAATGTTAAATTGCAGCGAAGGACGCAAGTCAATAATCAGTGAGGAGAGGCAGACTCCTTTTAGTGATGCTCCTCTATGATTTCGTACTAGCTAGTTACCTAGGCAGCAGGCATGGCCCATGGTTGCTATGTTATATCCTAAAGCCCACAAGACAGCAGAATCGTTGAGAGCGGTGTAGAAACTTCATTTTTAGCGTATAGACTGAGTGGTGTGGGAAAGTGCTTTATAAAAAAATAGGTGTTGTAACTTAACCTGGGTGCAGAAGTGGCGTACAAGTCAGTGTTGGTATTGTGGGCAAATAAACGGATAGGTTTCCACGCATCAGTAAACGATATTGTGTGCACTTTGTGTTGCTTTCTAGTATGAAAGATTTTAATTTATTGTTTGAGCAAATCATGACTACTACTTTTCAGAGACCCAGTAAACTGAAATCGGTTGTAAGTAAACTCCCACCGGAATATGGTATTTATTACGTTTGCGTATATTACTATGGGAACCAGAAAATGTTGGAAGCCAATTTTTAGTTGAATCATTATTTTGCAATGATTCCACTAAAAGTCACTCACTGCAAATCACGTAAAATTTTATTGTACGCACTTAATACAATTTTTTAAGTACACACCTGGAAAATTGGAGGCGCGAACCAATTTTTGATTGCGGTCGGACAATAAAAACCTTTCAAAGGTTGGGCAAATACTCTTAAATGTAATAAGCTACGTGTAATCGTTTGAGTTTTACCTGGGACATTTTCTTCGCTTTTTGATTCGGTAGATGATTGGATTTCGGTCGTGACATAAAGTTTGCTACAGCAAATTCTAGAAGAGAGGCTGACACCAGAAAAATGCAAGCAAACATCCAAAGGTCAATGGCCTTCACATAAGAAACAGCAGGAAGGTTGGCTTGGGCATGATCCAGTCTGGTGGCCAATGTTAGCAGTGATGTCAATCCTAAGGCAACTCGTGCTGGCACGCCACTTGATGCTGGAAGCCAGAAAGATATCCAGGACAATAAAACAATAAATGTTGTTGGAGCATATGTAATCATTACGTAGTATGCTATGCGTCGTTCAAACCGTACAAGGACTTCAACACAAGAATAGGCTGTAAATGAAAAGACCTTAAAATCAAGATTCAGAATACAGTTAACAAATACAAAGCACCATATAAAGTGTTGACTAATGGTGCAGCATAAAACTCTTCTAACTCCACGAATAAACTTTTTAAAAAAAACACGTTTCATGGTATGTTCTGCAGGGATTTCAAGCAAGTAAACAGAGTGCAACCTAACGCATAAATCAGCTAAAATAAAGAGGGTTTAAAGGGCCACTGCACCACAGGACCAAAATCTGTGTGCTGTTTACGTAGTAAAAAAGGAAACAGAAAACGGAGGAGGAATCTTCATTCCGTGAAATCACGACGATAAGTGTGAAGACGATAACAAGTAGTTCATTATTCTAAGAGCAGTTCCGTACTGCTGAAAATAGCAGTAGGACGTAACATTGTGGGTTTTCAAAAGGTATGATATAGAATGTACATACCTGGCTGCGTCTGGTGGCTGTCTTAATTAAACAGTGTTCTGTATTAATTCTTGGGAATGGCATATGGTATAGGCTATGAAAATGAAATTAAGTATTGCCCGAATAATGCCCAGTTTGGTTAGACGATGAACAAAGTAATTTGATTTGTAGTGACCAGGTCCGAGTACAGAATGTGTCTGACATCAGTTTAGGTTGTAATTGGGCAGTACCAGCGCTGTACGAGCTTCATACTTTCACTCAACAGACAATTGGAACTCTTTTAAGTTGTTTGCTATGTATTGAAGGTTTCAAACCGTCCCCATCAGTGGTGAGTTTCGATGGATCAGATTGACGGTCCTGGCATTATCATCAATGATGAATGTTAAATTGCAGCAAAGGACGTAAGGTAAATTACATGTTAAGTGATGTACCACGGGAGTGATGCATACTAATGAGTTATTAAAAGTAAAGAGACTAGGTGCAGGTACACCTCGCAGTGTTGAAGACCAGACACCAACTCACCCCAGCAAAATTTCACACGAGTTTACAATATGCCTATGTACAATATTTACACTTTAGAAACTTTGTTTACAATATAGTATACATGTTACAGACAACTATATACACCAATGTCAACAAGATGCTAATAACTTCAAAATTAAATTCCAAAATTAATATTCCTAATATACCAAATTATTATTTCCTTAGTTATGCTGTCACTACCAATATAGAGTTTTGCTTAAAACTACAAAATTCCATTTTTTTCTTCTTGTCAACACACAAAACCAAAAACATAACAACAAAAAATGGGTCAGCCCAACACCCAAAAATAGCCTACCTCGTCAAATTGGTCTATAGATATACTTTTTCCAGCTTACGGACCTTCCGCATTGATTTTTTCATGATTGTTCCAGACCCCCCTTCACAATTATGTGTCAGAGGACCGGAAACTGTAATTTTTGGTGACACTCCCGCAGACTCAATACCTGAAAATTGCAAAGACACAGGGGTATACGCCGATAGCATATTCTTCTTGGCCCGTGGATAATTTATCGAAGTTCCTGGGATTGGCAGTGCCATCGCCAGTCAGGCGAAAAAAGAAACTTTTCCAACCAGGACGTGGTGGGGGAAAATCTTTGTCGAGCTCTAAAGGCTCGCTGTTGCCAAGGAGGAGACCGCCAGTACGGAGCAGAATGGTGAGAAGCATAGTGGATTGGCCGATCACAGGTTGTTGTCGAGGTAAGCGGTCACGGAGCCCGAAGCCAAAACCTGTAGAGAGACCGCGATTTTTTCTGAGCTTGGATACTAAAGGTGAGGGCTTGTACAGGTTGCAGTCCGGGAAGGAGGATCGTCGGAGGCGACCGATGCTTGGGCATGGTCGTTGTTCACAGATTCTGAGCTGTTGGATGCCTGTGGAGGAGGACGTGATGGGCACTGCGGCTGGACAGGCTGAAAGGGTGAAGAATCTAGATGTTGAGACAGGCTCGGAACGTCCCATGAAGATACCTTTGTCTTCTTAGTAGTGGAAGCAAACCAATCTGTAGAGCATTGAGCGGGGACAGGCAACGTAGGAGTTGACGGGTGCTTGCGCTTGAAAGAACGGAGTGCTGATTCCATAAGTTCATGCACCCTCTCCTTAGAGAGTGGCTTGCTATGCTGATCGGCGACTAAAGACTGGGAATTTACTGAACGTCTAGAAGAACGAGAAATGAGATTGACTGGTAGCTCAGAAGACCGTGATGCATGCTTGGCAGCCACTAGCTTGGCTTTAACTTGAAGTTTAAGACGAGAGTAGGCCTCCTTGGCCCTGAAAGGGTCGTTCTGAAGTGCTCGAAGCTCGCTGGCAGGATGAGGCTTGCCACATTGTAGAGAGGCGTTGTTATAGTGGCAACAGTAGGACCAGTGGGCACAGAAGGGAAGTGGAGGATCGATATCCACAATTTTCGTGGAGGGAGGTGGGGTTCCCTGGTTCCAGTGGTTCCCTGGGCGCATCCTTGGCTCGAGGCATGGCGCTCGTGGTAGAAAGACAAGGGGAAGATCTGGAGAGTACACAGCACATCCGATGTGCTCGAGACGCAGAGAAGAAAAGATGAAGCATCGGCTGTCGACTGAGCAGCTGTCGACTGTCGGCTGTCGACCCACGGAGGCTGCGCAGACCAGTTGTGCAGTGGGTGGCAATGCTGGCAAGATTCCAGAACGCTAATCTCTAGAACAAACAGCACAAAGAGTAGGAGAATGCTAATAATTCAGGTAATGTACTCACGGCGAATAGAAAGATTATTAGCTTAAGGAAACAACGATGTTTTATTTTACTGGTTTTTAAAAGTTCAAAAAATTCATTGATTTAAGTCAAATTCGAGCTCAGCAGTACTTTTGGGACTTTCTAGCGATGTTGCAACTTTCATACCAATCCGACCTTTCGTTTGGGCTCCATCTAGACTACAAACGTGCAACCCACCAACCAACCAACACACCAATCAACATTTTTCAATTTGGTGTCCGTTATAGCAAAGTCATCTTAAATAAATGCCATACATGCTTTACCTTCCAGAATACTCCGCAAAAAGCGACAAAAATGGTGGCGCGGTAGGTTCGCTGAGTGACGTCATCGGTTGGCAGACTTTGTAAACCTCGTTGGTTAGTTTGCAAATTGGTGTTGAGATGGCAACACCTAGCAAACCTCCCCAACCCTTGATTTTAGTCGCACCTTCTTTAGTGTGTCCTCACACGGCCTTTATTTTAGGGAGCTCTAGTTGCAGGCTATGCTTTGCTCGCTCGCTCCACCGATAATTTAAAACACACAACTTACTGTAATTGTAAAAATCTTGAAATGTGCAATCTCCAAATTCGAACTCAGGTAAGAAAAATTCTGAAATTGTCATATTGCTCCACATCTTCCCATGTCTGTCATCGTAGTAATGCTCCAGAATAATTACATCATTGTATTCTTCGACTATAATTAAAATAAACGAAGGTCTTTAACATCTAGAAAATCCAATATTCAAAAAATAAATAAATCGCCAGTAAATAAATCCAGTAAATAAATCGCCAGTAAATAAGGCCACTGCAAAACCTGGTGGCCTAAAAGGATCCACCAGGTTTTGCTGTAGAGAATAGTGAAATCAGAGCCAGACTGGCCGCCACCAAGTTTGTCGTCTGAACTGAGATCACTCAATCTTAAATGATACCCATTGTAGACAATACCTTCCTAAAGCACCAAACAGAGCAAACAGAACGTGCCACTGTTACAGACAGTTTGGCTCCAAACTTGACGTCGCGCGTGCGCAGTGATGTTGCGTCAGCTATTCAGTACTTTCCTAAACTACAACACAGCTCAACAAGCTCAGCAGAGTATTCGATACGTCATACCTTCACCGCGACCAGGCCTGGCTAATGGATTTGACCAGGATTGGCTAATAGATGCGGCCAGGCGAAAGCAATGCCAAATTGCGAACCATCTCAGGGAAGTATTTGCTGGGGTGCAAGTTTGAGCATGAGCGAGCTAACAGTTTTGACGAAACAGATTCATCGCTGACGATGCTGACGTCAATCAAGCCGCATCAACACGGATGTTCGCAGGGAATGAGCCAAACTGTCACCAACAGTGGTGCGTTTGGTTCGCTCTGTTTGGTCGTTTAGGAAGGTACCGAAAGTCCTAGGTCCTGTTAATCCTTTCAAGACAATTTACATACGGCAAAAAAAATTAGACTATTTACTTAGGGCTGCTACGCATTCAGCTATCGTTTCATCTGATTGTTGCTTTCGACCAGAAAAAAGTTTGCGTTCAGCAATAATATTTGGCTTAGAATTATAGCGTTCGCTCATGTTTTTTTTTACCAAGTTTGTGTGTGTGTCGTCACTTGGTTTAGTTGGTGTACACAAATCCCGGAACAAAGCACATGTCTCCCTTTAACATTACCAACCGTTTCTTTACAAAAGGAATGGCATTCACACTGAAATACAGTTGTAGTCATTCTACACAGTTAGTCCACAATTCTTCTTTTTAGTTGCATGCACCAACTTCACCAATTATATCACCTGCCTTTCTGCACTAGCGCTTTAATTTCCCTTCAACTTGTACAATACATGCCTTGGGTTCAGTTTAATTCGTCACCATTATGGTAAAGCTTTATTAGTCTAGGTTTTCTCTTGAGAATGAATCAGAAGTGGTTCGAAACGTCGAGGCTTAAATAGTTCTCACTCAACACATTATTAGCTCCTTCTATTCATTCAGAATTTTGGTGTTTTTTTTTTTTAAACTTTGCCATTGTAATCTTTAAAACCATCTATTGATATGACAGAGTTATCAACAGGGTTCATGGTTGCTTAATCATTTCAGGGAGTTATCAATTGTGGCTTAATTATTTCCTTCTTTTTGATGGCTGTAAAAGTCTTCTGCTGATACGGCGATTGTAATCCCACAGCGTAGTGAAGTGTTGCCAGAATTAAAGTAAAATTGCATGATTTATGGTTCGCATCACGCACAGCATCATTGATGAATTTCAAAACAAGGTTAACTAAACGCCCAGGTAACCAAGAAGAAGTTTAGATTTCACTCTAGAATGAGGAATTGCTAATTCTAGTGTGGTTGTTGTATGCTTACTGCAATGGGAATTCTGCAGCCAGCGAGTTTGTGAATCGAGTCATATTTCATACGCTGAACAGAAGATGGTTAATTCATTCGTGATTACAACGTTAATTTACTGAGTGTTAAGTTGGTACTTGCTCGTAACCATCGGTAACTTTTACTTACTTAGAAATATCTGCACTTTGCATTTTTGGACATCCATGGGGTAATTTCTGAGGTTGATTTTACAAGAAAATGGTAATAACGTCCTAAAAATAAATGTAAATAAATATCCAGTATTAAAGAACAAGAAAAAAAGTTACATAATTATCTTTATTAATAAAATCGAGTTGTCGCGTAGGATGGACGGCAACGAGACGGCCACAAGACGGCCGCCACAAGACGGCCGCAAGTAATTGATAGAGCACATATCCGTTTTCATTGTCGGTCGCTCGCCCTTTTTCTTTGCTAGCGTGGGAAGAATGAGCCCGCTCGCCCTCTTACTGATTGTTGAAGCTTCGTTTGTTAATCGAGTTGTCGCGTAGGATGGACGGCAACGAGACGGCCACAAGACGGCCGCGACAAGACGGCCGCAAGTAACTAATAGAGCACAAAGCCGTTTTCATTGTCGGTCGCTCGCCCTTTTTCTTTGCTACCGTGGCAAGAATGAGCCCGCTCGCCTTCTTGCTGATTGTTGAAGCTTCGTTTCTTTAATCCTCCCTTACAATTTCTCCAATGCCTATTTACTTATTTCAGGTGTACAAAGGCGTAATTATTTATTTCCGGTATACTAAGGCGTATTTATTATTTCACATGCACAAAGGCGTATTTATTTATTTCACATCTACAAACGCGTATCCCAACCATTTTTGCAGGAAAGATTCATATGTAATGTAAGTGTATGTACTCCGGAACAAGGGATACGCTGAATGAGGGAGTGAAGCAAACGAAAAACACCGTTTGCTAGACAGGGTACGCAAAAACACATAGACGGCATACACGCATTCCGTAAAACACATGAGGAAGGAAATCGTTCCACCGTTTTTAACGGTACATCAAACACCATCCGTGCGTAGCACGGGCTTCTGCTAGTCTAACATTATAAACCAAAGCCCTCGTAGCAGAAATGAAGCAACCGCAACGACCCCCGGAAGGGGAACAATGAAAACGTGCGAGTGTGTCAATTCTTTGGCTTGAAGGTGAAACTGGACGTTGTTACCCTGAAAAGAAGTTGAAACTGGTACATTGTTACCTCGACTAACAATTTGCTCTGGCTGTCATCGCAAAGGCATGTCTTAAATGACGTCATGTACGAAGGACAGTTTTTTTTTCCGCACGCTAATGGGAGTGGGGAAGGGCCTGAACGGGGAATGCCCGTTGGTGGGGCAGTGCTTATGTTAAAGCCACTATTTGATTACGATATTGCTTTGCGGAGGGAGAGGATTGACGGAAAGGGGGAGTGTTATACAAAGGTAAATTGACTGTTGCAGTGAACGATCAGGCAGCACCGCACACATACTGGGAAACAACCACGGGTCAAACAAATCCCCGGGCGAAGCCGGGTACGATGCTAGTGTAATATAATGGATAATTCGTACATTCTTTAGATACCAAAAATATTGTTGGGCACTCTGAGTGGTAGCTGCTGGCTTGCCCTGTGTTGACCTGATAATCTTGGTTGTGGGGGTGTTGGTCCTTCTGATGAAAGGTCTTTCATGCAAGAAACTTAGCCAAATCCACTAAACCACGTTAGTATTTACTCTCCCTGTTCCTATTAATTTGTTATTTCTTTTGCTAATGCTCTCCTCTTCTTTACATAATTTCCGTTGTTTGCTCTTCTCTTTGTGGTGGGCCCACACTACACGGAACTAGTGATGAGCATTCGTTGGTGAGAACTTGTTAGTGTCATGCCCAGTGTGAAGTGGGAATAAATAAGAGCCGGCATGGCAAAAATATTTTTTTTTTTGGTATTATTTCACCCCATTTCTTGACTCTGAATCTTTGGCTGTGCGGTGGGTATGGAAGGGACTAAAATCACAAAGCTGGGCTAGAAATTGGCAGTAGTGGTAAATACTGAATTTGATATTTCGCAAAATACAACGTAGCTGCAGAAACAATAAAATAACTTGAAATACTACATGTTAATAGGAGTTTTGATTGAATTGAATCGCCATTTGCCAAATCACTTTTAGTATTAATTTTTAAGCAACAGGAATAAGATCACTAAAGAACCGTATGAAAATGTACGAAGCGATACCGTGCGTTTCTTTTCGTAGAGACACTTTGGCAAAACAGAAACATGGCTACAAAAAATGGATTGACATTACGTACAATGAGTAATAATGCTGTTGACTTTATACCGTGGCCGCAGGATGATCACCGAAGCCTACCTTCTGCCTCAAACTGAAGCAAGCGATTAAATATACGGGTGCTGTAACCGGGGATGGACAGGTTTGGATTCCCTGCTGTCGCAGTTGTGCACGAGGAATCGGTCGAGTCTTACTTTGAAGATGAAACAACGACAGGAATTAGGTACAAAATCAAGAACTGACGTGAACAAATTAATCAACTTCGTTTGAACTTTGGCGGGTGGTATGCCCATTCCTCATGGCAAAAAGAGATGTATAGGCTGAAATATTTTCGTCAAGAGGTGGTGTGCCATACTATCATATACCGCTCCACTTCCGAGCACTGGTCATGGGATCAAGAACTCAAACAACATTACCGATTGTACAACGTTCCACTATAACCATATTCTTGGATTCTCACTCTTGAATACCCGGTAGTACTGGCATGTAGGATGGGACTGCTCTTAGTCAGACCACAATCGGTGAACATTTCGTGCAGTCCGACTTTGGTGCATAACTAAGTTTTCGGCTTCAGTCCTTTGCTGGAATAAAGGGGTCCTTGGTACTTTAAATTAGCTTGAAAACAATTTTTTTCGTTGGAATAAAGGGATCCTTGGTACTTTAAATTAGCTTGAAGACAATTTTTTTTCACTGGAATAAAGGGATCCTTGCTACTTTAAATTAGCTTGAAGACAATTTTTTTCGCTGGAATAAAGGGATCCTTGGTACTTTAAATTAGCTTGAAGACAATTTTTATGTTTGAATTCAATTTAATGTAGAGTCCAAGCAGATCAAGTTGGTCTAAATCACTGGCTAACTTTACCCATGAGAAAGAGAAACGTAAGGCAAGTCACAGAGTTCCCATTCCAGTGACACTCTCAATGGCGAACTCATTTCTTTAGCATTATTCTGTAAGGAAGAGTGCTTATGGTTTAGGTTCGTCTGTCGTTCTATCTGTCTGTTAGTTACTTTTGCATCCGAAAATCCTACTGTTCCTTCACCCTTTATTCCAATTTTGGAAGGAAGGAGTGCAGTGGTGAGTGATGCTGCTATTGTCTCTTCTAGTATGGAAAACTCTGCTAGTGATTCGTCTTTGTCATCAAATAGGATAGTGGCCCTACCCTCTGGTATGGAGCCAGCTGCTTTGGCTGAGAGGCTGCAACTCTATGGGGGTTTGTTTGCAGCTACTTCTGATGAAAATCCATCACCCATTCAGCAGCAGTAGTTGTGGTGTCTGCTCATTAAATCTAGTGTCCGGTCGGTTTCTGATTAGTAAAGCTGGTGTACCCGATTGGAAAAATGCAAAAAACAGTTGAGGAAACAGTTGCAGTTATAAAAAAAGCACGGCGGTCAAAATTGGTGGTGCAAACTGGTGGTTCTCCAGCATTCTTGCTGTCTTTACTGATACAGTCAGCTTTAAAACTACTTAATGGCATGTTCGGACAATAATAATGGCTAATATAATGATTCTCGTCCCCGAGCGTTTGTATAAACAGCAGCAGTGGATTAATATTTCTACAGAACCGGCCGGATTTTCTTATTTGGCGGGAGGTAGTCTATATATTCTAAAATCAGAGATTTAGAAAGTGGAATTGAACGCATTTTAAAGAGAGAATCTCTTTCTCTCGATTACAAGATTGCTAAGCAAAATTGCTAAGCCAATTAGAACAATAAAAAGACGAATATCGCCATCAGTTCAAACAAATTCAAGCTCTGCCCACTCCTGCTATCACGCCCTAGCATCCTGCAACATCCTAGCCACTTCTCGCTACCTCATCTCCTCACACAAGCGCCTCCATCCCTTCCTTACCAAGCACTAGTGCGGTGCAGGTCAAAACGGTCCCTAGTTTTCCCACTAAAATTCCGTCGCCTGTGTTAAAACCGCACAGCGCTAGGCACATTACCAGAAATATGAAAGTGCGTCAAAATGGTAGGTGGCTTAGATTTTTAGAAAAGCCATGAACTTGACTAATTTATTTTACAATTTAGACGAACCAACAGCGTTTACAGGTGCTCGATTGTACGAAAGAGCGAGGTAAGATGAAGATCTTTTAAAAGCAATTAAAAGATGATTAGCTAAACAGGACTCCTATATCATCCATTGCCAAGTGAGACATAAATTCCCTCTGAATACGATTATCGTGGTGGTCTAGCCCATCAGCTAGTGGCCGACTTGGGAGATGTCAAAGCCCACAAAAAGTTCCGTTCTAATTTTAGGTACTTGCTGACTTTGCATAGACTTTCAGTCGAAAACTTTTCTTAGAACTTCTCATCTGATCGTGGGCGAGAAAGGGAAGCCGTGAGTAAGCTGCCTTCCATCTATGTCGAACAGGGCAGGGAAGTGCGGAATTAAGAAACAGAGCTTTTTGTTGCAGAGCGGATCGCCCTCGGCACGTCTTCAGGGAATATGGAGACTGATTTTTCTTTGCACGTATGAACTAAATCAGTCTCCAGGGGCTACCTACTATTTATGTTTACACTTTTACAACAGAATATGTCATTGAAAACGCACATTGATTTGGTGTTCAAAAGACTTCGGGAAATGATTCCAACGTTTTATGAACTCCTTCGATACTTCAGTGAACAAACCCTTCTGACGATATACCTTGCTATTGTTCAATCTCATTCAACGAACGACATTATTGCTTGTGGTGGTTCCTTTCACAGCCACGTTCAGTCCCTACACAAGCTAAAAAGTAATTTTTTTAATCATTTGCAAGAAACGAAAGCATCGTCCTACAAATCTACTTTTTTTTTCAAAATTGCAGTTTGTGGTATTAAGGAAACTACATGTTAACGTTGTCGTAGCGTACTTGCACAACTATGTAATAGTTATAGCCACACTTCTGCAACAACGGGTCGCGATAAGTGATTTATTGTACAATTTTTACGTCCTAGGAGGCAGCGTATCGTCCGAGGCTGAAGCCGACGATGTGCTGCCTCCGAGGACGTAAAAACTGTACAATAAATCACTTATCGCGACCCATTCTTGCAAAAGTTTGGCTATAACTATTTTACTACCACACAACGTCAGTTTTTAGGGAGGTAAATGAACGAATCCAACGTACATTTTTTTTTAATATTTGATCATTTTAATGCAGTCTTGAGCCAACAATGGATCAGTGCATTGTTTGGCATTGTTACATATTGGTTTGTTCTCTCATCAAAGGGTTTCAAAGGGTTTAATCAGCGTTAACCACTCATCCTTGATGCTGCAACAATGCCTCCATAGCCGTGTTTCTTTTGGGTTATTGTTTGCACGCCTAAAGTCGAACAGAAAGGCACATTCCCTAACTGTTGTAGTTGTTGGATAGAGAGGAATTGTCTGTTCTCTTGTCGAGCCAATTGTAGCTGTTTATAGCTACTAGCTCGCTCAGTTGGCGTCGTCTCGCTTCGCTCGAAGAGGTTCCTTATTGCTGCACCTCATTAAATCAGATTTAGATGACTATTATTTTGTCACCATTTGTCTGTAAATGTCATCCCGTACTTCTAATGCTTGTATTCTACATCTGCTGTTAGATGAGGATAATAAAATCTAAAACAAAACCCACAAGGGTGAAATAACCTGCCAAGTTTCAGCCAATCAAAGTGGTGATATCAGAGCCAAAAAGGCAGCCACCAAGTTACTACATTAGTTGCCAAGCTAATCCCATCGAGTATTAGACCAAAGGTTAAATCAAAAACCTGACCATGCTATTATCGGTAGTAATGGTCAAGTTTTTGATTTAACGCGTGAGGTAATAGTCGGTGGGATTAGCTTGGCAACTAATGTAGTAACTTGGTGGCAGCCTTTTTGGCTCTGATATCACCACTATGATTGGCTGAAACTTGGCAGGTTCTTTCACCCTTGTGGGTTTTGTTTTAGATATCACTTCATTTGTAGTTTTTTTGTGTGTGTGGCGTCTTATTTTTGCCATTGTCCAGTTATCTACTATCTGGCCAAGTTTGGTCGAAAAATATTGAATACGAACGGAGATATTAATATTTTTTTTAGCTTTGCTGGAATAAGGACTTCATTCATATAAATTAAAGCGTTTGTTTATTTCCATTCAACCATCAACAGTGGTGCGGACTGCGGATTTATTAAGAGCTTAGTGGCCCGAAGCCATGCATGCATGCGCGTTCATTTTATCAATAATGTTGTGTTGGCGATTATTTCTGGCAGTCCGTTTGCATTGTTACTCGTTAACACTAATGCTTATTTTGATCACCTGTGGCGTTTTCCCAACATACAGAAAAATAGCATTACAAATGATTGCAATATTTTTAGTTAATGCCTCCCCAAACGTTAAAAGGCACGTATTGGAGTTAAAAGAGTGCTGAATATCTGTTGCATAATTTATTTTATATGAGCGGAATTAGTCAGTATGTAGTAGTCAGTAGTCAGCTGAAATCAACGATCTTCACGCACTTTTATCACCTTGATACAGTTTGTGCACTTGATTGAAATACAACTATTGCTTGCCAGGGCACGAAGACTGCCCATTTCCAACACTTTTCAAGCTGTTTCGCCGCATAGGTATTTATCCTCATCATCATGAAATACGCTCAACTCTGGTTTCAGATAAAGTACCACAGCTAGTGGCCATGCAACAACAATGCAGGAGTTAAATAATGATTTTCTTACAATGAAGTTACAATGAAGTGTGACAATTATTGAACTTGGCGGGCGGACTCTAACATAATTAAAATCGTTCAGTGTGTTTATTTATTTATTTATTTATTTATATGTGTACCCTTCTACTCCTCTTGAAATAGTGGCCTCACAAATTGGAGAAAAGGTTTGGAAGAAAGGAAACTTCTCCCAATTTCTCTTAGGAGTATTCTTACATTCAAATTTAGGTCCTAAATGCACCAAATTAACGAAAAATTACCTTTTTCTACAATCAGCAATAATCACACAACAATACTAGGGATGGGTCGGTAACCGAAACCGAAACCGAATTTTCGGTTTTTACTGAAAACCGACACCAAAACCGATTCTGATTTTGTGTCGGTTTTTCGTACGGTGTTCGAAAATCAAAAAAATATTTGTTGTTTTACATTTTTTTTATTAATTTATCATTTTCTACGTATAAATGACAGCAAAGCTCTTAGCTATTAAAACGAAAATAGTAAAGGAAAATGGTACCACAGCTATACCCACGGTCTATGACGCTGCTGAATGTGAAAGCAGGAGTAAGTATACAAGTAATACAACTGTTGCTAGAAAAAAAAAATTAGAAAAATCTGGTTTGGGTGGATGGTGGCAAAAACCGATACCGAAACCGAAACCGAGGTTTTTTGGGCGTGAAAACCGAAACCGGAACCGAAATCAAAAAAATGAAACCGACCCATCCCTAAACAATACATGACGTCAACGATTGTTGACCAAATTTATTTTCGTGCTTTTCGGTTTGAGGTTGTTTATTTGGGGCCTTGGCCTGCTGCCATATGCCCTCACTAAAAAACTATAAACCAATACACCCCACAAAAGACAATACACGTAACACATACATTACAAGAAGTACACCTGAAATACCTACAGGTTCCCCAGTACAAAAATAAGCAACAGGTTCCGGTCACAATGTCCACTGTGATGCTAAGCAATGGGGAAGACAGAGGAGGGAGGGCTAGACTGGGACCCCACTAGCTTTCACAAAATTCGCCACAGCACGGAGCCGTTTGTGTGGGTGCTCGTCACACGCAAAGGCCAGAAGGCTTCGCAGAGCCTGGTCGCCCTGACTATATTTGGTGATCATGCCCCTCTGGGACTGAAGTGCGCGACAATTCAAGAGGAGATGCTCTGGAGTGTAATCCACGCCACACTGATCACAGACTGGGGACTGAACCAATCCCAGTCTGTGACGATGAGCACGAAGAAGCGTATGCCCCGTACGAAGACGAGACAACACTTTACCCATCCAGGTCGGGAGACCCATAAGGGGTGAAGTCCAGTTACACTCAGGTTGGAGATAGTAGAGGGTGCGGCCCACAGAGGAGGAGCGCAACTCGTCAGTCCATGCGCGCAGAACCCATGCTCGGATCGCTGGACGCACCGATTTCGCAGAGACTGTCAAACCAACTGCCTGCACATTAATGAACGTTGCCGCCCTGGCAATGCCATCCGCCTGCTCATTGCCAGCAGACCCATCATGGCCCTTCACCCACTGCAACCTTACAACACCTCCATTGCTCGCCGCCCAGAATTTCCGACACACAGTATAGACTAGTGGGTCACTGAGCTCCTGGGTTGCCACCGCCCTGCGAAGCAAAGCAACGGCTGCCTGCGAATCTGAGAATATAGTAAAGGAAGGCAGGAACAAGTCGAGGGCAACATCCAGAGCAGCAGAAATGGCGCAGAGCTCACACATCGTGCTCGAAAAAGCAACCGCAACTCGTCGACTCAAAAACACCTTCAAAGAAGGAACAGAGACACCAAGTCCACCTGACCAGGACTCGCGATAGAATGACGCATCGCAGTACACCACACACTCAGTGGTAGAGCCACAAAAAATGGGCACCAAACTCGGACACCAGGTCCACGGACAGAAGGGTACAACAGCATCGACATGGAGTATAGAAATTGACGGAAGACTGCGGAGGAGCTGTACTCCCCTCCCTGCTGGGCCAAGAGAACTCAGAATTGTCAAATGTAGGCTGAAGTAATCAGTGACAATCTGACCCACAGGATCAGCTGACCCCCGACTGATGTTGCGAAGACATAATGCACACAACAGCTCCGCCGCACGCAGACTCAATGGTGGCTCACATGACTCTACACAGAGCGCCGGGATCGGAGTCGACACAAGGCAACCTGTTACAGTCCGGAGACAATCATTGATGACAACTTGCAACGACCTAACATGCCTAATAGTGGGATGAAGGAACGGAAGATGATAATCTAAAACTGAACGCACAAACACCTTGTACACAGCCATCAAGGGTCCCCGTCTCATTCCGTCCATTCGCGACAGCCGCTTCAGAACAGAGGAACGGGATTGTATCCTGCTCTTCAGACTGGTTACATGCCGATCCCAGTCAAGATGCTCGTCCAAAACAACTCCGAGATACTTCACAGAGGACACTTGAACAACAGTCGTGTTCTCTACCTGAATGGACAGCGGAGCCAACAGTCGAGCCGTGCTTTTCGGGAACGTCCAGTAACAATGGTTAGGCGGCAGTAAACCAACAAGGAACAAGTCAATAAACACACGCAGTTTTTCTCAATATCAAGGACCACAACAATTCAGGAGTTAAATAATGACTTTCTACGTATGAAGTTACAACGAAGTGTGACAATTATTGAACTTGGTGGGCGGACCACTAGTGTGGTCCTATATTGAGCAAAACTGCGTGCGTTTATTGATTGTTACTGAGAACAACCAGTTATTAAGTGACTTGTTCCTTGTTGGTTTACTGCCGCCTAACCATTGTTATTGGACGTTCCCGAAAAGCACTAAACAAATTTTGGTCAACAATTGTTGACGTCATGTATTGTTGTGTGATTGTTGCTGATTGTTGAAAAAGGTAATTTTTCGTTAATTTGGGGCATTTAGGACCTAAATTTGAATGTAAGAATACGCCTAAGAGAAATTGGGAGAAGTTTCCTTTCTTCCAAACCTTTTCTCCAATTTTTGACGCCACTATTTCAAGAGGAGTAGACGGGCACACATATAAATAAATAAATAAATAAACACACTGAACGATTTTAATTATGTTTGATTTTCTATAAAACTTTTTTTTACTTGAGCCTTACATTACGTTGAGCAAGAAAAACAGACGCACAATGATAAAAATAAAGTTGACATGCAGGGGCCATAAAAGGGAACGTAAAACTCCGGCCCGGGCCGGGGGGGGGGCGGGGGGGGGGCGCGGAAAAATATTTATTTATGCCAATAAATAAATAATATTTTCAATATTTATTTATGCCAATGAAAATGTATCAAATTTTAACCTCTGCAATTTGCGCTCATTTATGAACGATCATCCTTCATCGCATCCGGGAGTGCAGTGACGACCAGTGTGCGACCATTTAGACGCAAAAATGTCCTTGGACGCTACGACGGGTGTTTGTTTATATTTTTTTCAATGCAGTTTCATTTATGTTCATTGCACGCATTTGTTAATTCGTAGTAACGCTTTGTGAATTTCTCTGGATGCTACGTTGGTTGTTTGTTTATATTTGCTCAATGCAGTTTCATTTCTGTTCATTGCGCTCATTTTGTTAATTCGTTGTACCGCTTTAGTCAGGGAGCAGTTGTAAAAAAGCGTGCACATTTTGCCAACTTTTACTTTTCACTTGGAATAGTTTTCCACATATTGCCACCTTGATAATACGCATTTAATGTATTAAAAAGGGCGGCCAAAATGACGCCTAATTTTGCCTTTTGGCCGATCATGCACGAACGATACACAAAAACGGTTGAGATAAAAGTTGTTTGCAGTAATGTAAGCTACAATGTCATTCCCAGACCTTTTTTTCATATCGCTTATGGTTTTCGAGAAAATTTGATTTTAGGCCATTCGGCCATTTTTTTGGGCTGTTTAATGCCAAGAAACGTCTCAATTTGTCAACTTACATCTTTCAGCTGCTGTTGCGTCGTTTCTAATTCAGTTGGATAGCTCCAATAGATTCATTCGAAAGGTGGGAACGTATTTTTTGCAACAAGGGTCGTTGAAACGGTCTACCTAAATTATACACGTCACAATAGCAGTTGAAAGTTGAAAATGAGCGAAAAATCCAACGGTGACTGTGATACCAGCCCCGAGTAAAACAGGCGTAGCTCGGTTCCTGACAGTCGTAGACTCTTTCAACTACCCTTGTTGCAAAGAAGACATTCCCACCTTTCGAATGAATCTAATTGGAGTCATCTACCTAAATTATACACGTCACAATAGAAGTTGAAAGTTGAAAATGAGTGAAAAATCCAACGGTGGATGTCAAAGCGGCCATGTCAGTATGGCTGAGTGGTAGAACTCTGGCCGTTGGTTTAAAAGGTCGTGGGTTCGAGTCCCCACTCAGGCAGTCTGACATTTAAGTCCAATTTCAACGTAAATAGGTTTGCATCCGTATTTACTTAACACTTATCGAGTCCAATTGGCTATCTGTTCTGTTTATGTGATACCAGCCCCTAGTAAAACGGGCGTAACTCGGTTTCTAACAGTCGTAGACCCTTTCAAGGTAACAAGTATACAAAAGTGCCATTCGCTTTATAAATCCGTTGCGTTTAACACTGATGAAAAATCATTATTCACCTTCCTCATCTACTATTGATTTGCGTTGTGGTCTTGTTGACACTGTATATAGTTATTCTTTTTTTCACTGCCGCCTGCCCTCGTGACGAGTTATCTCAGCGAGGGAGGTGCCTAACATCACGTTAATGCCCAAAGTAAATCTTTACTTTACTTTATTTTTATGTTAATGTTGTCGCTGTATTTTGAAGGTGACACACTAGCGTGTGACTTAATTATCAGTTTTATAACCTACCTGATTTCTGCCCAAAGCTCTCCTTCATTGTTAACGTAAATTGCTGTGTGTTCGGGATCCATGGAGATAGGTTTGCAACCTTTGCAGTTACGAAACAGGACTCTTGGTTTCCAAACGTCGTGGGCTTCGTTGCCTACAAGCATCCAGGGTCGAGTGATGTTAACGTCTGAATTACGCTCAAGGCGTGGATCACGCCAAAACATGTTCACCATCAAATCCACTTCCATTTCCTGGAAATAAACGTTGGCAGAAACATAATCACTTGAATAAATTGGGGCACGAATAAATGACATGACTCATTCGCTCTTTTATCTCTTAGTCAGTATATAGAAAATAAAAATTTGATCCTAGCCTAAACTCGACCCATCACCAGGGACTTCAAAAATTAATATGTTATTTTTTTTTTCAATTCTTTATGAGGGGGATGGATTTTGCAGTAGAAAAATTAGACAATTTGTGAGCTGCAATTCGTCATACACTGGAACACAGTTTAAAGTCAGTCCGGCGGTAATCTTTGTTCCTAACTGATCTCTTTGGCGAGTGAACCAAGGCGTCCCATACAAGAGTCAGCCATACTAACAAGTCACTCGCAGTTATATAAAACTAGCTGTACCCCGACATAACATACGTCGGTCTAGCTGGTTCCCGCATGCGCAAGCGAAACACTCTACTTGACAGCCTGAATTGAAAAGGGCCGCTGACGGTCATATATGTGGTCAGATTTCCATCCTGCTGCCTCTCCGGTCACCCCTGTTCTTTCCTCAACCCCCTGCCCACCCCTCCCGCCATTGTGTGGTATGAATACCCCCCCCCCCCCCATCCCTGTTCCCCCTTCCTTGGAGTTGAAACCCCTGATGTTTGGTCTTCTTAGGGAAATAAATAGCATTTTCAATGGAGGGCACCACTCTTATTATCAGTGTGGCTGAATTGCCTGTTGCTCCGTTTTAATACCAAGCGCGACAAGCCCACAACTACGAACGTGCATGCCGCGCGCAATAAAACGACGCCAACAATACAACTCAGAACACACCAACAAACCAAACCCAACACTACAACGCAATTCAACAATGCAATACGTTGGCTTATATAGTCACACAAACGTATAAAATCAAGAGAAATTAGATGCTACGACGGGTATTTGTTTATACGTACAAAACCCTTAAATGCCACGTAAGACGTCAACAAATGCACCATTCAGCCAGCACAATAGTGAAACTGGTGGACATTGCGGGCTACTAATTTCACTTTTTTGGCCATCCAAAATGTACGAATCCGTAATGATAGCGTAGGCGCGGCCTAAGAATACGCAAACAATGCTTTTTTAACAATGACCTTTTTATCAGCGATTTGAGTTGGATTTATTGCGGAGTATTACTACCACCAGTAAGTCATGCATTCCAGACTACAAAATGACAAATACTATAAAGACACTCCTAAACGAAATTATCTCACAAACCAAAGAAAACAACCACAGCATCTAAGAAAATACATCAACAACTACACGCACTACTCATAGAAACATCGTTAACAACCTTCAATCTGCTAGACGCCAGTCAGCAACCTTACTTTTGCCCTACAAAAAAGCACAACAGATCGCAAATACTTCACGTGCCTCCCAGTGACAAATGGCACCATCCCAAGCAACACCATGTATTCAGTTCGGGACCAGCCATAGATTAAAGAACTCTCCCTCCCACAGATACGACACTCGCAACTCAGCCAGCGCTTCAAAAATGGTCCCTCGTTTCAGCAACGCGTCGGGGTGATGACGTAACACCTCGCATTTTATTCGCCAGATGTCACTAGCAGATTGAAATTGAATTTTATTCACCGCATGGAAGAATTTATTTTCGTGAAACAAGTAGCGTCATTAGCCAATAACAAGTCATTAGGCAAATACCAACATTATTCACATCGTTTTTTCAACAAGAAAAGGTTAAGCTGCGTATCTAACATTGACTGTTACCTTTGTGAGGTGATCAAAGTCTCCCGATCAAACGAAGTTTCTACCTTTTCTGTCGCATTATTATTTTTCCTCAGATGCGTGAAAACCGCCAAACTGCCTTAGCTGCAAAAACAAAGTGTCTAGTGGTCGCCATGCTCATTTATATTTTATACGGATAGAACGGACGTTAATGTTGTCGTTGAATCTTGGCGGGCGACACACTAGCTTATGTCATAATACATTCGTCGCTAGAAACGCGACATAATTCTTGCAACTTCTGCTAAGTTAGAACTGAAAGAAATGCTTTCAGACTGATTGCTTACTACTTTACTTCAAAATAAAAAGGAAAAGTGTACTCGTAGGAAAACCGGCAAACCGACAAAGCGATTTCAAAAGTTAAGTCGTGAGTTGGGAGGGAATGGCAGTGAGACAAAGACTAGAACAAGAAAAAAACCAAAACAGGGCAATATTTCAAATCGGAACAGAAAATATAGGAAATACAGGAGCATTTCACGATTTATATATGTTTTATACATTTTTATAGGAATCCTATAAAAAGAATAGAAAATATAAAAAGTTTTGGAACACAAAACCCCCCCCCCCAAAAAAAAAAAAAAAATGAAAATTGCAGGTTCTATCTCAATTTTTTAGCAGCTGGTAATAAACTTGAACAAGAACACGATCATGTTTCAACAAAGAAACCATGCCTCCGAAAATGGTAAAAAAAAATAGGAAAACGCAAACGCAATTCAACTCCCCACTATCTTATGTTTTGATAGTGTAATGTTTTTGTTTTGCTAATGTTATTAAGATTGTTATAGTGTAACGATGGTAACACAATTAACATCATTACCTGATTCTGCAACGACAGTCCTGTGATAGCCCAAACAATAATGTCAATTCGAACAGCGAATGGCTTTCCTAAAATATGAGAGGGGTTTAACGGTTAATACTAGTCATATTTATCGCCCTGTTAGATTGACGATAAATGCAGCTGCGCCTATTCACAAGCAAATTTATAATAATTGATCAACAAATAGTCAACACACCTGCAGTGCCTCACTAACAGGGTGATAAATTTGACTAGTTATTAACTGTCAGTGAAAGTGCAAAAACATACCTGTGTTCATAGTATTTTTGCAGTTAATACAAATAAGTTTAGAAATTTTCTGTTGAAGCGTTCTCAGTCTTTTAAAAATGATGCAGAGTAAAACATATCAAATTATTACATCCAAATCCAAAACCACACACCCAACCTAAACAAACTGAACACATTACCTTGTTCAGGGAATTCAAACAAAATATACCCATTAGTCAGACGATGCTGAAAGCTGGGATTAGTGAAACGTTGAACTCAGTGGACGCGTTCTCCTACTTCAGTCAAAAACCTGATCTTGATCTTGAGTTGTCATCATACCTATGTACCAAAATACATCTTTCCCCCAGTGCAGTTGAATCGCCGAAAACTGTTGGTCATTTAGTTCCTACAATCCTTTAGTAGTAGCCGTTGATGTAACCATTAACGCTATACATGCTGAAGTAGGTGAATCTACATTTGATTTCTGGTTCGATTTTTCTCATGACACACACTAATGTTCCTCCGTTTAGAGAAGTCGGGGAATTGAAGTGTACGAACCCTTTTCCAGATTCAATTCAACGAGTTCTGAACTCAGTTGTTCACGAATCTTGTCACGGAAATCGTGAGGGAAATGTGTTTAATTTATCTTATAGGCCACAGATTCCCGATGTTAAACCTTAGCTACACCATAGGCTTAATTCTAGATAATTAATTTCAATAATTAAACAGAATCTTAAGGCGGTAGATAAGAAATTATCTAGAGCAGATGCGTGATCATGTAATTGTTTCACTGAAGTGTGGGCTCGTCATCATAAAACACGAAGGATTTAAACTAATAAGTCTTCATGAATTTTTGGGCATCGTATTACACATATTTATTTTTGGTATTTAAACTTTACACTCTGTTTAAATAACTAAAACGCCTGAAGTTATTGGTTGATTCAGGAGGTTATACACAGAAATAGCATTTACACAGACATCTCCTTGTTTTTTTTATGTAAGTTAGGAAAATTTGGTTCGAGTTAGGTGAACTTGTTTTATCATCAGCACAACGGAATTGTTTCATTTATTACGAGATGGCTTATTTCAATTAAAATAAAGCTACAATGAAAAGGCACGTGGCCACACACAAAGCTGTGATTTGGGCCTATTTCCATGATTTTAGGTACATCAGTTTGATGTGTAGACAGGACCGAAACCAATAGTACATACCAAGAAAAACAACAAGTTGTGTATTTTGTCTACTCCTTGATCTCTAAGTTGGCTATAGATCGAAGTCAAAATTTGTACACTTGTAAACTTGTGTAGTCCTTCACTAATAAAGACCAGGTTTCAAGTTTGGCAAAAACATTTTCACAGATGACAGAGTTACGAGTTCTAAATATTGAAATTTTAACACGGACTCTAAGCTGGTACTCTAGTTTTTGTCTGGTCAGTAGTTTTTGAGATATCAAACATTTTGTTCAGAAAAGCCAAAGATATGCATCGTACAACTTCTTCCAAATAACGACGGTTTTTCTTACAGTACTGTACAGTAATAATATTAAAAAAGGCTTACATTCACCATGGACGTAAGTCTTAAAAACAATGATCTAAAGGGATAAATAAAAGTAAAAGACTTGTAAGCCATTACCACCACAATGATATAAGTTCCAACCACCAAAAAAAAAAAAAAAACAGGATCAGTCCCCTTCCCACCCTCACACTCTCTCTCTCTCTCTCTTCCTCTTCTTAAAGAGGAAGGGAGAGAACGAACAGGCCCGTCGACTGGGTGAGACAAGGGGGACATTTTGTCCCGGATCCTGGTACTCTTGGTGATGGCTATATTCTAATTAATTATTATAGACATATTAAAATAAGGCTGGCCGCACACCGAATGCCACATTTGGTTTTGCGACATAACATTTTTCCGCAACTTGTTTAAACTTGTTACAGACGTCTCCACACACCTGTTGCGAAGTTGTCACGTGGTGTCTGCAGGCGACTTCCGACAACAGGGGGAAGCTCCTTTCATTTTCGTCTCGCGACCAAATGCATTGAAACAGTTTGATCTGCGCATACTCCAAGCTGAAACCACGTGGTTTGTGTCATTGAATTTTGCATATATGGAGGTTTTGTCTATATGGGTTGGGAGAAGCATTGACAATATTTTTTCCTAATGATCTTAGAATTTACATACATGTATGTTTTAACTACTCCTAAATATGTAAAAACGTTCCCTGATCAACGGTCTGGACAGTAATTTTACTATGCAAAATAAAATAAAATGTTATTTTGTAAAATAAAATAATGCTGTCTCCACACAAATTTTACTCTACAAAGAAGTGGAAACAAATTACAAATTATTTTTACTAGTAAACAACAAACAACTAACCTAACAACCTAAGGGCCGAAAATTGAGCATCAGAATGCTTGCCACGCAACAATGTGTTTATGATGTCTCTCCACCTGATGCAACGTCTCGTGACGTTTGGCCTCGTCGTTGGAGCCAATTTGTTGCATTTGGTGTGCAGCCAGCCTTCAAAGGCCCCGGACCTTGTTAATAAATACCTACAGTTTAAGTTAGAAAAATTCAAATTGGTTCATTTGTTCGGTCTCTGAAGGTAAACAAATTCCCAAAAAACAGCAACAACAATAACAAGAAATCGCCATCCTGTAGAGGCCCAATGGTTAGAACCCTAGTTATCGAATTTCGTTGGTCTGTTAATTCTATAGGTGAAACAGTAAGGTTTCAAATGTATGACGTTTAGCACGCAATTTCATGCTACAGCTTATATGTACTAATACACGGTGGTGACGTCACCCTAACACAACCCCATGCTAAAAGTGTAGTCGTTATATACGGTTAATCTGAAAGCCCACACACGTCACCGTGGATTAATTTCGATAACCCACCCTTTTTTGATAAATCTAACACTTTAGGAGGTCTACACAACCCCTAATCCACCATGTGTCACCTCCAACACGTGACATAACGACTACACAACACAAATTCATCCAGCACGCCCCATTGTAAAACCAGCGTAAAAAGGGACTTTAGCGACTGGCGACATTTTTTACGGTAACAAGACGGACCAAAAAATGTCGCAAGCTTTAAGTTTAACCCGGCAACCTTTTGTCCGGAAGGTACGAAAACCAGGCTTCTGACACTTTGAAATACACCTAAAAACTCACGACCAAGCAACTACAGAAGAAAAATTACGGTTTTACCTTAAACCATGGACTTATATACTATCACACTACGTGCTTAAACTGGTATCCGGGACTAGGTAAAGGGACGTCTCTCCCTTAGCTCTGACTTCGTTGACAGGAAGTTTCTAGCCCGGAAGTTTCCGTTCAGGAATTTACATAAGTCGTATGTAAAAATTATTCATTATGATTCCCAAATAAAATTTACAAATAACATTTTTTAAAAACTCTAAACAAGTCTAGAAGTCAGCTTGACGTCACACTTTACATTAAAACACATATCTCTGAAAATAGGCAGTTTACCGGCGATAATTGCTAGTTTGCTCGAAACGGGATAGTCCAATCTCTCGTGAGAATTCCCCCACCCCCTCGACATTGGACTACGCAAACGAACAATTATTGCAGGCGGTTAACTCTAGGCCTATTCCTCACGGATATCTGTTACTTATACCACGGCTGTGACGTCACGCTAACTCAACGCCATGCTAAATTTCCGTTGGTGAAATCCCGTTAACCAACACCGGAAGTGTGCGTCATCGCAAAAAGTGTGGGTTATCAAGTTACCTCACACTTTTGCCGATAACCAACACTTTTGCCAATAACCCACACTTTTGACACTTCCGGATCACGCGACCGGGAACACACACCAACGACCAAATTACATCGTGAAAAGAAAAACGTAACGCAATAAAAACGCACAAAACTTAATTACTTAAAAGGAATGAAATCCCATCCCTGCAAACTCTTATACGTCTGGCCAATATCTAAGCCATTCACGCTGCGTTAACTCCCCCCTCCCCCTCCCTCC
>JAHWFP010157720.1:0-10261 GCA_023313725.1 Lithobius niger | reverse complement strand
ATTACATCTCACACACTTATAACGAGTTGAAACGGGTCAAAATCCGATCCACTACTTCGCAAACCAAGAAGAAATTCAAACTCAACCACTACCTAAACAGTACTCCACCACCCCAAAAAGCCAAAATCAAAAATTTGACGAGCCCGAAGCACTCATAAAACCATCACTATCCCATATCTCCAGTCTGTATCTGAACCCATCTGCCGCATTCTTAGAGAAGCAAACATTCAACGAGATTATCTATACCCCCTAATATCAATACCCACTCCAATGGCCTTGAGATCCAACGTTGTTTATAGGATTCCGTGCCTAAAATGCCTACTACCTACACTGGACACACAAAAAGCCTCATCAAAAAAAGAAATTCTGAACACAAAGCTGCTGTTCAACAGTTCGATCTAAATGATGGTCTGGCTGTGCACCATGTTGACACCGGACAACCATGATTTCGATAATGCCGAAATTTTATTTTTCGAAAAAACTGCACCGAAGACTGGCAATCGAATCGCTAGCAATAGCCACAATAATCCACCAACAAGCTACCCTAACAAAGGCACCTTCGGCCAAATCAAAGCTCGCCTCCTGTCACCGACAAAACCATTGCAGCAAAAGGTACCAAATACCAACCCGGCCCAATCACAAGACCAATAGGCAATAAAGTAATACAACTTCAAAAACCAAAAGTACACTGCAGCCTTGAAGAAGCTTTGATGTAGTCAAGTGTGTATTCCGGATGTTATGTAAATAGAGTAAATATTTTTTGGCCTGAAGAAGATCCGTAACATGGATTGAAACTTCACCGACATTCATCTGAACAGTTGAGTGAGTTGACATTTTTATCTTTGATAAAGTATTTTACTGTTGTCTCTACGACATTTAAGTTAACTAATTAACTAAACGTAGGAATAGAGGCATAGGACAATAACTTCGGTTATCTTACATTATAAACCAAAGTCTCGTAGCAGAAATGAAGCAACGACGACCCCTGGAAGGAGAACCCCTACAATGAAAACGGTCAAGTGTGTCAATTCTTTGGCTAGAAGTTGAATTTGGCACATTTCTGCCTCGAATAACAATTTGCTCTGCGTGGTCATTGCACAGGCATGTCTTAAATGACGTCATGCACGAAGGATAGTTATTTTTCACACGGTACGGATTGCGCAAGCCAAAGTGATAAATTGAGAGTGAGGAGGAGGGCTTGAATGGCAAATGCCCATGTGTGGCGCAGTGCTTCCGTTAGCCCTGCTCTTTAGAAAATAGAGACATTGGGAGGGGTACGGGGAAAGCGCGTCGGTTACCACTAAGCATATAATTACGCATTAACTGAACCTAAAATGTATTTTTATGAGTTGTTTGGCATGAAGACCATAGGAATTTCATTTGCACAAATCTCGCAAAAGGAGAAAGGGCAGTATTTAATTCAACTACCCATACAAATTTCAACTACGTGTAGCAAAGGGGAGGAAACAGCATCTGTGTGGGCAACAGGATAGAAGTGAGGAAAGGGGAGGGTGAGGGCAGGGAGACGATGGGATGAAAGGGGTGGGAAAAGATGGGATGAAAAGGGAAACTTACAGGAAGAAAAATAGCCAGTCGCAGTTAATGTTCACGCAACACCGACCGAAAACTGGAAAACAAGCACGGCCCAAACCAAACCACGGGCGAAAGAAAACCCCGGGCGAAGCCGAGTATGATGCTAGTAGTTTGATATTTTTAAATGTAAAAATAAAACTTAAGTTCAAACGCTTAGTTATGGGAATTAAATTTTGACATCGCGGGTCTGTTTAATGAAGTGTGAGAAAATCCCAATTTGTAGGTTCCACGAGTCCTTAAAACTCTACATTAGCTAAGCAATATTTTTATTATTTCTCGCCCCAACTTGTAAAGAGAAATAAAGGCAGTTTCAGTATAAATTGCAACCTAACTGTTATTCTAAAGTGACAGGACTGTCTTACTGTAAATTGTGATTCATTGTTGTGTGGAGTCTAGAATTGTTGAATACTAAAGTAGCAAGTAGTGTGAAACTATTGTTGATGGATGACTAAGGACTATTATTAGACAGCTGGGAGCATCCATTTTTGGAGAAAAGCCCAATGGATTGGCAGGGTTGAAGTATGTAGTCATACAAAACCAGAACGTCCATTAAGGACAATGTTGTTGCTAGGATGCCTGCTATACTCGTTCTCCTTCATAAATTAAGATCCACGTATCTCCTACAAGTAAGTTCAAATTGTTTACAAAAGTATGGTATGATGGACTGTTATACTGCAAGGACAATCAGTGCTTCAGGGCAAAATATAGACGAATGTGACAATTCACCTTATGTAGACGTGACTCAATATCAAGAAATGTTGGGTTCACTGATGTATTTAGCTTAAGCTACCAAGTGTCAAACTTATCTCGTTCCAATCAGAAACCAACACAAATGCATTTCAATGCACTTCAAAGAGTGTTGAGATATTTAAAAGCTACAGCCTCATACAAGGGACATATAAAACCTGAAAAAGGTGATAAGTTATCAGCATCTAGTGATGCCAGTTTTGATTCGTTAAAAGGGTAAAAAAGTGTGTCTGGATATTGCCTTACGATTGGTAAAATACCAATTGTATGGAAGACAAAAAAACAGCAAGTAGTGACACTTAGCAGTTGTGAGGCTGAGATGAATGCGTTGTGCAAATGGTTAAGGAGTTAATATCAGTTAGGGGATTAATGTCAGAAATTTGCCCATATTTGGTGCAATATCCCAATGAAGTGGAATTTGATTCAAAGGCTGCTATAGAATTAGCTCGAGGAGCAAAAGGTAGCCGAAATTCGAAACATTTCATAAGAAGGGTAACTTATGTAAAGGATGAAGTTAAAAAAAGGCAACATAAAATTAGTACAAGTGTCCGGTACGGTATTAAAGTCTGACATTTTCACTAAAAATGTGCCAGGCAAGAGATTAACAGAAGTAGTAAATAACGAGTTTTCATTGTATTGAAAATTATGATTTTCTTTACTAAAGAAAAACAGATTGTGGTATAAAAAATTATGTGTTAACTGGTTGGGCTCTTTTAGTAAAATTGGTAAAAGCTATAGGTTGTTGAATATAGCACATAACGACCATAAAATAAAACTTAAAAATCAAGGACCACGCTAGTGGTCCGGCCGCCCAGTTCAATAATTGTCACACGTCTTCATTGTAACTTCATTGTAAGAAAGTCATTATTTAACTCCTGCATTGTTGTTGCAAGGCCACTAGCTTTAGTACTTTATCTGAAACCAGAGTTGAGCGTATTTCACGATGATGACGATAAATACATATGCGGCAAAGCAGCTTGAAAATTGTTGGAAATAGCCAGTTTTTGTGCCCTGACGAGCAATAGTTGTATTTCAATTAAGTGCACAAACTGTATCAAGGTAATAAAAGTGCGTGAAGATTGTTGATTTCAGCTGAATACTGACTACTGACTACTATATACCGACTACTGACTAATTCCGCTCTATAAAATAAATTATGCGACAGATACGAATGAAATTTGGTATTCAGCACTCTTTTAACTCCAATACGTGCCTTTTAAGGTTTGACGTTTGGGGAGGCATTAACTAAAAATATTGCAATCATTTGTAATGCTATTTTTCTGTATGTTGGGAAAACGCCACCGGTGATCAAAATAAGCATTACTCGTTATTAGTGTCAACGAGTAACAATGCAAACGGACTGCCAGAAATAATTGGCAACACAACATTGTTGACAAAATGCACTGGGTCGGGCTACTAAGCTCTTAATAAAAAAAAACTACAAAAGTGATATCAAAAACAAAACCCACAAGGGTAAAAGAACCCGCCGTTTCAGCCAATCAAAGTAGTGATATCAGAGCCAAAAAAGCTGCCAAGTTACTACATTAGTTGCCAAACTAATCCCACAGACTATTACCTCACAAGTAAAACTTGACCATTGCTACCTGTGGTGTCGTCAGTGAGACACCACTATGGTGCATTCAATTCAGGTCCAGTTTGTTAACCTTCCTAGACTTCCCTAACCCACTGTTAGGTTAGCTATGTTATTTTGTAAGCAACACTGATCCATACAACATGTGACCCAATGTAATAGTATATATACAAGCATCAGCCAGTAAAACTTGTCTCTCCAGTTGTAGCCTACACAACAGTTGTCTGTCGTCACTATGCCCTAGTCAACCCATGCAGAGAATTAGTGTACCATACCAATCCAATACACTACAGATGGCTATCAGTACACTACAGATGGAGACGAGTCGGTACTATGGGTATTAGTGTTAATTTTACAGCTAACTTGTTAGGTTCTTCAACCACATCTGTGCTCCAAATTTGTGGTAAGTGGCAAATTTTTCATTTTGGCAATGAAATTAGTGCTCTGAAGACCTACCAGAGTTTAGTCTTTTTCAAACCGTATATTTTGTGGTGTTGGAGATTGAGTGGTACTGATGGTAATAGTTAATTTTAGGACCTTAACTACCTTAACTACTTCAATTGGGTTTGTAATGGTTAAATTTTACAATAGTAGTGTCCCAGAGCGACGCACTAGCGTGTCCCACCGGCGGTACTATGAACTGTACGACATGAAAATGCGCTGCTCAATTAACTCTTGTAAATCCGATAGTGCCTGGCCCTTATTCAGGCTGGTTTGTGCCGGTGTTTAATTTATCACCGTGGCGTTTATGCTTAAACGAGTGAAACTTGGTCTGTGCTGCAAGCTTAGGCCAGTAGTGTTGTTTCGTAGAACATTTCAAAAGTGTATGAACGTCTTAACATTTAAAAAGCCTAGTCCCTTTAAATTCAATTTGTAGGCGGGTGATTTAAATTACTAGGTAGGCTACAGTTATTCTTGAATGGCTTAGTTGTTAAGTAGATAACCGGTAGTCTCGAGTGCTCCTTGTTTAATTTATGATTAACTAGGATAGTAATTTAATTTAATTTAATTAATTAGTGTAGGTTTATGCCTGAGACAGGTGTCGTGAGTAAACCACCTGTGACTACTGTTCCAGTTAACAGTTTTGTAGATACTGAAGCAAATTCAGAAGTGAGCGATAGCGCTGACGTTAATTCAAGTTTAAATTTAAATTTTTAATTTAAGTAGTGAAGAGGAAGACAACATGGCAACTTCCAGAACAGCAGGTTTATTTGCTGAGTTCGATGGTGAAAACGATACATGGGAGAAATACTCCACCTGGATAGACTACTACTACTAAGACTCTGACTGACACTACTTCCACCAACATTGTGATTGTTGGAGACTTCAATTTGCCTCAGACTAAATGGGAGAATGGGACTGGCACCTCCAACTCGTTCATGGAGAAAGCATTTCTTGAATTTTTCACTAGCCGTAACTTAGCTCAACTTGTCCAAGAACCCATCAGATACAGAGGTAATCAACTGCTTACCTCGTCCTGACTACAGAAACTGACAACCCCACACACCATGTCACTGTTAGTGATTTTCTGGGTCACAGCGACCATTGCTGGGTCAACATTTTTATTACAGTCAACCCCCACCAAGCGCCTAACTGCACCACCCAAGCTAAACTACAAAAAAGGTAACTTCGCAAGAATGCGCCATGATCTCCTACAAGCCAACCTTAACACCAAAATGGAAGGACTGGATGTGGAAGAGGCCTGGACGCTCTTCCACACTATGGTCACATCCACTGTTGAGCAAAACACCCCAGTTGTCAAACTTAAAGGGAAAAAAATCGCAAACCCATCCAGGGGTAAACAAAGATATCAAGACTACTATCAACAACAAGCGCACTGTTTGGGACCACTTCAAGCACTCTGGAAATGGGGATGACCGTGATAACTACAACGTAGCCCGTAACCAAACTACAAAGGCCTTAAGGTCAGCCAGGGTAACTTACCAAAGAAAAATTGCGGATGCTGCAAAACACAGCCCGAAACAGTTCTGGTCCTTCGTTAGCCGATCCAAGAAACAATTGTGTCATGTCGGGGATTTACAAGGACCCACCAAAATTGTCAGTGACTCGAAACTTAAAGCCGAGCTGATGAATTCTTATTTCATATCCGTCTACACCACGAACCCAATTACCTTCACCCTTCCAACACCGCCAGACGACTTACCCAGTCTAAATGACATTACTATCAGTGAAAATGACATCAACAACTACTTTCAAAGCCTCAAGATTCATTCAGCACCAGGACCAGATGGGTTTCCTCCTCTGATCCTTAAAGAGCTCGAAGACGTCATCAAAATTCCAGTTCTTTTAATTTTTCAGAAGTTAAAAGTTTACCATCTGGTTGGAAACAGGCCTTCCTCACTCCTATACATAAATCCGGATCCAGAAGCAACCATGCAAACTACCGCCCAATTAGCCTGACCAGTATCCTCTGCAAAGGACTGGAAAAAATCCTTTGCAAACATATACTTGATCACCTGCTTAATAAGAAGCTCCTTCACCTTAACCAGTATGGTGGATTGCCGGGTTATTCTACTGTACACAACCTTGTGCACTTTCTTGACCGAGTCACGGAATGGGTCGACGAGCATCTCCCAGTTGCAGCAGCTTACTTTGACCTGGCCAAGGCTTTTGATGCTATTCCTCATGACCTACTGATCGATAAGGTCATCAAAAAATACATCAGGGGCAAAACCATCCAGTGGATTGCAGACTTCTTAACAGGAAGACAGCAATGTAGCGTAATTGATGGCTTTATTTCCTCGTCCCAGAAGGCACAGAGCGGAACTATTCAGGGATCAGTCTTTGGCCCATTACTTTTCATTATTTTTATCGACGACA
Source organism: Lithobius niger (assembly GCA_023313725.1). NCBI lineage: Eukaryota > Metazoa > Arthropoda > Chilopoda > Lithobiomorpha > Lithobiidae > Lithobius > Lithobius niger. The sequence goes on along the minus strand of JAHWFP010157720.1, from coordinate 3,489 downwards.
TATCTGAAGTAGTGAAAAGCGACCACTGTGTTTTCCTCGATGACACTAAAATTTTCTCGGCAGTTACCAACCATGGCCAAATGGACCTTTTGCATAACAACATCCACAATTTCGCTAGCTGGGTTAACAGGATGAAAATGTCTCTGAATGCAGCCAAGTGTGCCATTGCCCTATTTGGTTCCGATCACTTAATCAACTTCTCCGTGTCACCAAGTGCTCCCCCCATCACAATAAGCAACATCCAAAAAGACCTTGGGATCATCGTTGACTCCCAGCTCTCATTCTCAATGCACATCAGCTACGTGGTCTCCAAAGCATACAAGGCACTGGCAATCATTAAAAGAAATTTCCAGTTCCCCGATACAATAACCTTCCTCCGGCTCTACCGCGCACTTGTACGCACTACTCTGGAATACGGCAACCAAGCCTGGTGGATTAAATACGAGGGTGATGCAGACAAAATCGAAAGGGTACAACGACGTGCTAGCAAAGTCATCAACGGACTCCACGACTTACCTTACACAGAGCGCCTGAAAGTATTACGACTACCAACTCTGCTTTACAGGAGATCAAGAGGGGACTTGATCTTTACCTATAAGTGCTTACGTGATTCGAGCAACATCGCAGCAACCTGGTTCACACTCAGTTTCGACAAAATTACTGATATCAACAACGAAATGATTAGGGATCGCCTAATCGGAGGTGTGCGGCCTAAACCTTACAACGCGAACCTTTGGAGCAGACTCTGGATTTAAAGGCTACAACATCCTTAGCTTTGTCCCTTGAATCTGCTGAAATTGGTCAGGGCGTTATTTGGACCCACACAAAGTCGGTTAATTTAATTTCAAAAAAACCAGTTAAGACTCAAATTCGTAATGAAACATCCAAGGATTTTATCTGCTATTGTTGCGGAAAATCCGGTCACGTCAAAACCCGTTGTACATATCGTAATTATACTTGTGGCAAATGCCATACCGTTGGTCATTTAATAGCCGCGTGCAGACAGCGAAACTGACAGTGAACAGGATGTTGAAACCGGAAATTGAGAGTCTGGTTCTGAAGCCGACAGTGATTCAGAAGATGATTATTTGTTGCAAAATAATACTCTTGATATAAGTCAGACTGCAGACCAAAGTTCAATTCCCCTTCACACAAACAAAATACTTATTGTAGTTAATTCAATGAGAATCTGTAAATGGAACATGCCAGTTTGCCTTAATGGTGTCAATCTAGAAATGGAACTTGATTCCGGGGCAGACGCTTCAATAATTCCTATTGAGTGGCATCAGAAATACTTTGCGGATTGTCCTCTTAAGCTCAGTCCATACTCTATCCACTCATACAGCGATGGAGTGGAAAACACGATATATTCTGTCAGTCTTAAAGTCAATGTCAAAGGCTAAACTGAACACTTGGATGCATTAGTTTCCAAATTGGGGAAACTTTAATGGGAAAAGATTGGTTATCAATCTTCAGAGTTAACTATGATCCTTTCTATGACCTGCAAACAAAAGTTAACATTAAGAAACGTATTAAGAAAGTTAAAAAACAAGCATTACACCTGTTGATAATGTAGAAATAGTTAAAGGTTTCCCAAAATTGTTTAGCGCTGACCACTGGGCTGTGACTGCCCGCTTTGCTTGGGGTCCCCGGGGACCCCTGACAAAGCTCGCGCTGGGACTTAGTTTTTCGCTGTTTACGTTGAAGGCGTACGTTCGTATCTAGGCGGTTATGGGTTAGCTGAGGGTTGAAAAAATACTTGATTGCAACTAATAACCCATAACCGCCTGAAAGAACTTTAGACCCCTTTTTTTAGAGTCCATATGGTACTTGGGTCGGTTCTCGGATTCGAACCGGCATTCTCTTGGTTTGGAGCCGACGGCGCTGACAACTGGGCTGTGACTGCCCGCTTTGCTCGGGGTCCCTGACAAAGCTCGCGCTGGGACTTAGTTTTTCGCTGTTATACGTTGAAGGCGTACGTTCGTATCTAGGCGGTTATGGGTTAGCCGAGGGTTGAAAAAATACTTGATTGCAACTAATAACCCATAACCGCCTGAAAGAACTTTAGATCCCTTTTTTTAGAGTCCATATGGTACTTGGGTCGGTTCTCGGATTCGAACCGGCATTCTCTTGGTTTGGAGCCGACGGCGCTGACCACTGGGCTGTGACTGCCCGCTTTGCTCGGGGTCTCCGGGGACCCCTGACAAAGCTCGCGCTGGGACTTAGTTTTTCGCTGTTATACGTTGAAGGCGTACGTTCGTATCTAGGCGGTTATGGGTTAGCTGAGGGTTGAAAAAATACTTAATTGCAGCATAGCAATGGCGGACGACTAGAACTGCGAACGATGAGTCGACCAGATAAATGTCTTAAATTTGAGTAAATTAGAGGCAATCCAGATCAAATCAGCAGTGTGAACGCAACATGTAAGTTCAAGATAGAAGTTCAAGATAAGGTAAAGTTCAAGATAGAAATTAGCTCTGTGAAAGCTTCAATACGTGAATATATTAACAGTGAATCCAAAATTTCTACTCCGTAAAAACCGAAACTAGCCTCGAAAGTGAAACTATAGAAACTGTCTTGCAGTGGCTATTTTCGAACACAGAAAGGTAAACCGTACAAACCGAAATGAATCGAAAGTGAAACGCAAAACAAAATAAAATCATTGAAGAATACGAAATTAAAATAAGAAATGGAGAATACACTATGTGATAAATGTGAAAAAACACTGACACCAGGGGAATTTACCACGTGCCTGGGAAGCTGCCAAGCTAATTACCATTTTAAATGCTCAATCTCCAAAAATAAATGGGAAAATAAGTCAGCAACCTTAAAAAAAAAATGGAAATGCGAATTCTGTGTAGAACCAAAGACTAGAAGAAACACAAATGATGACGTTGAAGAAGATGAAGATAAGAAAAGAAGCAATAAGACACAACAAGAAAGGGAAAACGAAAGTAAAGATGAAGAAAAAGTAGAAGAGAATAACAGGGACAGTGAAATAATCGAAATTTAAAAAATGCTGTTTAAAATAGATCAAAAAGTAAGTAGCCTACTAGAAATGAGAAATGAAGTAGATGCACTTCATAACAAAATGGACAATCTGCAGAAAGAAAATGAAGAAATAAAGAAGGAACTAACAGCAATGAAAGAAAATATTAAGACTATGGAAGAGGAAAGCAACGAAAACAAAAAGATGAGGGGGAAAGTTGAAGAAATTCAATTAGAGCAGCACAAACAAGAACAATACTCGCGTAACAAGAACATTGAAATAGCTGGTGTAGACACGTGCGAAAACGAAGATCTAAAAGACACAATGGAGAGATTAGCCAAACAATTCGACGTTAACTACGACAGCTCTCTCGTAGAAAAAGATCATAGAGTGCCAAATAGAAATAAAGATAAAGTGCCAAACATCATAATACAATTCAAAACAAGAGAAAGCAGAGATAACTGGATACAAAGAAGAAAGACAACAGTGACCAATGACGA
>JAHWFP010157688.1:0-16957 GCA_023313725.1 Lithobius niger | reverse complement strand
ACTCAAGTGATTGTTCATGTGTGCCTGTGAATTTTCATGGAGATACAAGAGTTGCCGTCAAGGGCGTCGTACACCCCCAAAATTGGGGAGGCGGAAGGGGGGAGGGGTACGGCAAAATCTTTTCCAACTAGGGGACTGGTAGAGAGAGCTCTGGGGGGAATACTTTAATGAGTTTGAGACAGCTGGAAGACCCACATTGACACTCTTTAAAAGGAAGGGCTGATACTAGGCGGCCCGCCGTCCGCGCACAAGCCAAAATCCCCCACCCCCCTCGTTACCCAACGGCGCGACACCCCTGGTTGCAGTGTAATAAGTTTGGAAATGCGAGTTGAAAACAACGCAACCCTAGTGTTACATACACTATAAGAATCTCGTAAGGATTATCTATCACGAAATCATTTTTTTTTTCAAGTAAAGAACAGAAACAAGTATTCTTTCTTAACCACTTATGCCTCCAGTAGCAACGTTTATTTCAGTTTTTTTTTTATTAATACGAAAAAAATTTTTAAAGCGTAATTCGCGCCTACTAGGGATAAAAAAAAAGTCCCCCCCCCCTTGCTGGCGTAACACACGCCTACCAATGAACGGATTTCAGCAGATGCCGGTCGGCTTTCCGCAAAGCAGTCCACAAAGCTAGTTACATGGAGGGAGCTCCACTGCTGCGGGCAAAAAAAGTCAATGACAATTATTCAGAGGACCAAGAACCAGCGAATGGATTATAAAAGGCGCACGAGTATTAGTTCATTAAAATGGGAAATAAAAAAAAAACAGGAACTGAGTAGGTTCTATGCAGCACAAAATTCGATTTGTTTCTTCTGCTGAGCAAATATATAATGTGGAGGTTTTTTATTTTGTTCAATATGCTAGTAGGGATATTCAACGTCAGTACTTTTGGCCAGAAAATCTCGTTACGCTAATTGATAAACTGTGCATTTCTGGAAGGATGGTAACACTATTACAAGAAAACCTATTTCTGCTTCGATTAGCGCTTTTAGTATAAACAACTAATTGGATGCAAAGACAGAAATTTTGCAACATAATATTTTTCTTCATTACTCTATTCACGTTCTTTAATATTTAAAAAAAAATTGTTTCTGCTTGTGAGATAACTAGGAACAGCTGATCTTAAAGGGCACCATACTAAAATATTTCTACCCCCCCCCCCCCCCCCCCATTGTCCTCGTCTTCATGGTCCAATTTTTTTCAATCCAAAAATATATTTTTATTTTCATTTTAAAACTGATTGATTTAAAAGAAAGAATAATTTTTTGCTTAAATCATTACGCCATGGCGTTTAATTAATAACCCACATTTTTTGTATAAACAGTGGCGTGCATTGGGGGAAGGGGTCATTGATCCTCCCCTTTTTGCAAAATGCGCTTTTTGTGCTGATATTTGCTGGTGCGGCGTTGCCTGAGAAAGGGCCTAAAGTCCTAAAAAAAAAGCCAAAATGGGGCTGAAAGAAAAAGTCCTTAGAAAAAAATTACCGAGTCCTTTTACTAAAAGTTACCCCTGCCTTCTTAAGGGGGTCTCTGTACGCGCTACTGTGCAACTACTTAAACTACCCTGCACTTGGGTGGTTCAAGTAGTTGGCGGAATTTGACGCTTCTGTTCTGCCTAGTTTAGGTTTTGCTATCAAACAGCCTTGTTCGATCTCGTTTCTGGTATCGGTGATCACAATCACTAGCTGCATGACAAATCTGATTTGGTCAGTTACCATAAAGGGGAAGCACGGCAGGCCGGCAAGGGTGGTCCGAGAGACTGCAGGCTCCTTCAGCGGCGAAGGCATCTAAGCGATCCAGACTACTTAAGGCTAAAAAATAAAATAAAAAGTATAATAAAAAAAAAATATTTTAATGGGAATAAAATTAGCATAATTAGCACCCCCAACGGTAGCGTTGGTGATAATTTCTTTACAAAGAAAGATGGTCCATAACTAGTTGTAAGCAGGATTAAAACTATGTTGCATAAACCGTATAACTTTACTCATTTTAACACATCAACCAAAAACCTTTGATAAGACCAGGAGCGACATAAAAGAGTCCGTAGGGCTGGACGGAGTGTCCGTGATAATATTACCACATGTTTATTTCTAATTCTGGGTCGTGGCCAAATATGGAACGACTGGTCGTAACTATTTTCTGGATTAACTCTGGTTAAAAATGTGCTGAGTAGGTTTTAACCCAATGCGAAAATATACCACTCTTGCTAGAATACTCCAGGCAGAGGCATTCAACAACGTTCTGCAAGCAAGAAACGGTGAAGCAGATAGCTACTTCAAGCTAAGGCAGCCTGATCGGGTAGAAGACACGTATTTTTCCTACAGACTCAATGCGAGTTGAAGCGCTTGCCGGAAAGTTGACGCCGTCTAACGAAGCTTTGGCAAAATAAGATTCTGGCTATGTTGAATAAACTTGTCTGGTTCAACGAAACTCGATGCTTCTCTCTCAGATGACTTTTTGACAAGGGATGGAATATGAAACAATAGTTACAACGTTTGAGGTCACGTCCAAGACGTGTGTGCATTCATTTGATCCTGATCAGACATTGCTTCGTTATTTATAGAGGAAGTCGGGCAGTTAACACTGTTTTTATTTTACTTTTTAGAACTTTCGCCATTTTGACACAGTGATATTTGCTGCTTATGGTATTGTTTGCCATATGATAAACAGATGGAACAATATCGTTGTTTTTTTTTATATATGGTGTAATATTTGCTGATTACGGTATTTTTTTGCCATTTGGTAAGCAGATGGCAGAACATCGTATTTTTTTTAATATGCTGTAAGGAAGCTGAATATCTAATAAAAACACAATTTTCATCCCATGCAGTTAATATATGCGCACACTTTTCTCTTTTCACTTTTCCCCCCCAAACCGGCACAAATTGTATTTCAAATTGTAAAAGCTATATGCAGCTGAGGAATGGCTATAAAATGCATGCTTGGACAAACTAAAAACTAGTTTCCCGTGTCACATTTTACTTATACAATTATAAGTTAACACTGGATAAATAAACGCACATCGTTGCCTGATTTCTCCTAATCTAGGAATTACTGAATAGTGAATACTGTATATTTAAATAAGTTTTTCGCAAGGTTTTTGACATAAAGAAACGTTCTATTTGCAAACAGAAACAACTGCAGTTGACAAGTTTATATTACAGAACGATTTAACTGGCTACTTTTGCAGCAGAATGCAATAGAATGTTGTGTGGTGAATAAGGGTTACAACAATGGTATAAAATTGGTATTGTTGTAGCTTACTAAACAATACTTCCTTTCGGATGGTTGTTTGCTGCTGCAGTGCTTTCCACCCATCCTACCTATTTTGGTGAATAGAGCTGCCCTATTGTTGCTCCATCTCATATTTTTGACGATTGTACACTTCACAACACTGTTTTGCTTTGAGCCATTTTTACATTTCGGTTAGATTTAAATTTTTCTTTAAATTTCATCTTATAAACTCGTTCTCGATTCATTTTCGAGACACTTCGCTGTGCAGCTTCCATGCTTAATGCCACTTGTTTAGCCCATGTTAATTCTGACACTTGTAACAATGCCCGTACAGTAGCGACATCTTTTAAGCCTACTGTCATTTTATCTCTCAGCATATCTTCCAGATACGTGTAACATTTACAGTGCTCTGGTAAATTTTTAAGCTCAGAAATGTATTCAGAAACAGTTTCAATTTGGTCCCTTTTCCAAAACCAATAACGCTTAACTATCTTATTCGGGACAGGAACAAGACTGTCCTTCATAATTTTACACAAATCTGCATACGTTTTAGTACCTGGTAACGCTGGGCTGCATAAACTCTTAAGTAATTTATAATGCTTAGCATGGAGAACAGAAAGCAACATAGGCACTTGTTTGGTTGCAGCTACCTCGTGCGATAAAAAATAGTTGTCTAGGCGTTCCACATATTCGCCCCAACTACTCGCATCATCATACGCTTCAAATTGCATAAACGCTGCCATGATATACACTACACACACGACATAAACCAATTTAAATTCTCTAAATGGCATAGGAATTCCGGTGATTTAAATATTTGATTTGTAAACTCACCGCCGTTCCGTCGCTACACACGCGTTCGACCTTGATTCTCGGCGACCTTGAAAAACAGCTGTTGCTCAACGCAAGCCTGGCTTCCTGCTCGCGCCCGTTAGCTTCGGCGATTGAACAATTTTGGACCAATCGACCTTTTTTCACGCTGCTTCTTCCTAATATCCTCGCATTCCAGTCTAATTCCGCTGTCCCGGAAAACTAATACGAACACGAGAAAGTACATTCAGTAAGTATAAGCACATTTTTTTCTGCCTTTTCAGAAAAATGTATACTTATCTTCTTAATTTGCTGTGGATTCATTTTTAGATCCCATCCTCATCCGCCATTTGTGGTATACTGAAGTACTTATTAGGAGGTACAACTCGGACGCAAGATTTCTGATAACTGACCATGATCGGAACATTGTCAGCTGATCAAGCATCAGCTGACGGATCAGCTGACGGCTTACAAGCAACTTGCGACTGTACGGATGGTGGCGCCATCCGTGGGTAGGTCTAGCCACTACACCCTACACCTAGAATACCATCATGCAGACTGTTGGGCACAGCTGCCACTCCATTGATGGAATTTGGTGCTTCCTGGACAGTCCGTCGGGCAAGACATTCAGTTTCTCAGGTTAGTGGCTGGTTAGTAGCGTCACATGGTGCTTCAGGTAAAGTAGGAAGAGTTCAGAAACTCCGCCCTGGATGGAATGGGATCTTGTTCCTCCCCCTAACTTGATGTAGGCCACTGCAAAGGTGTTGTCCGGCATGACAGCTACAGTCTTGCCTTCCAAGAATGGTGCCCAATGCTGCACTGCGTAAGACCAAATTTACACCAAATCGTAGGACATTGATGTGAAGGGCCTTCTCATGCTCCTCCCAGGATTACGCCAGTGACTTCAAATCCATGTGTGCTCCATCCCTGAATGGAGCCATTCATAAATAGGAATTAACAGGCACAGCCACAGTGTGGTTGGTTGGTTGGGTTGGCCCACTAAATCATGACTGCTTCTCAAGAGGTGCTCCGATGGTATTTGGTCTTCACCCATTTTCCCTCTTCTACCAGTTGTCCTTCCTGAACCAGTGAAGGGGCCTGGATCTCCAGGATCCTATGGGGACAAACTCCACCAAGGAATCCAACTGCACTATCATCCTGAAGAGATCCTGAGCAGAGTAGATTCCATGGTTAGGAGACGTGCAATGGCCTGTCGAAGGATGTTAGCCTCTCTGCAGGTCTTACATTAACTGGTCGAACTAAGCTCTGAAGAAAGAACTTTCGAGACAATGATAGGCAAGACCTCTTCCCCCTCCCCCCGACCGATTCCCAGGCTGAGCTTACGCAGAAGAAGACAGAGCTGAAGGTCTTTTAGGACGTTCCAACTGCAGTGATTCCTAAACAGCCAGTTGTCAAGATAGGCATGAGGTCATACGTGTCTTAACGCGAATACCCAGGCTGGACTGGGTGACTGACTGACTTAAAAACAACAAGAACAGAGCATAGGCCAAAAGAAAAGACCTCAAAGTGGAAGGTCTTGCCTAAGGAGAATCTGAAAAGATGAAATGTCGCTGAGTGGGATGTGCAGGTGAGCCTTGTAAGTCTATCGAGGTCGTGTACTCTCGTTTTAAAGATTCACAAACGGACAAAATGCTCGTTTCAAACATAAATATGGCTGTTCAGCTGTCTCAGATTGAACAGGTAAGTCCCACGGTTTTTCTTTGGGATTTTCTTGTGTCGCACTTCGCCAGGTATTTACATGGTGTCTTAACTGACCCCCCCCCCCCCCATTTCCCCCGACCAGTGAAGGGGCACAGGAATTCCGAGTTGGTAAGTAGGGTTTGGGGAAGCTCCTTCCTCTCCCTCGTTCTTTTTGGCCCAAGTGTTCCCTTCTGGGGTTCAGGAATTCTCTTCCAGCTGGGTGGTATAAAAGATTTCTTTTCGTGGGTCTTAAACTTGGAGGCTCCTCCTTCTTAAGGATCGTTGAAATGCCCTCTGATCAATGAGCCCGTAGAAGCTGAGGGAAGTAGACTTCCTGGGAAGTCTCGAAAGGGCTCTTTCTTGTAGGCGCCCAAGTTCTTTTTTCTATGTTAGGCAATGAACGTGGTCTAGGAGGGGCCAGTGGTTGTATGCATTTTCCCTTTAATTCCAGAGCAATTTCAAAGAGCTTACCATTCAAAAGTTTTAGACTATTCGTAGAAGGGCAAGGGGTAGAGTTGAACCTAAGTATCCTTGGGAATAATGGCTGCGAGATTCTGAAAGTCGTCTTGTTTACGTAGGACTGAGTTACTCACTGAACAGTAACTCCATTTGATCGATTCAGAATGAAAGTCAGACGCTCTCTACTTAAGCTGTAAGCCGTTATATAAAGTAGCATCGCCCCATTCTTTGGGAAGGTCTTAGAAACATGACCCGACTGCCGTTCTGGCTGCAGAATGGGCTAGTCCTATCTGTGACTTGATCTGATGTTCGTCCGGAGAATTTATCATTTTTAAACTGTGAAAGGGGAATCTAAATAGCCGATAGTCGAGTAAGGACATTCTCACCTCTTCGATTCAAAATTCTGCTTCATTAAAGGTCATACTTTCAAGTTTTCGGTGAACAAGGATCGTTTGATTTAAAAAGAAATGATCTTTACTAGCGTCATTTGAGGGAGAAGCTCACCCATTGAAAAAGCCTGATCCCCTTGTTTAAAGAACGTTCAAAGAGGTTCCTGAAGAGTACCTGTGCGATTGCGGAAGACGATTAGGTGAAACGCATTTCTTCAAAATTTACACTGAATGTTTTCGGGGTGGGGAATCCACACATTTTTTATGATGATGGGCATCTGTTTACAAAACATCATGGGGAGATAATGACGAACCATGCCCACAAAGTCATTCAAGCAATCCTTCGTGTAGAGATCTTCCGAGTTGCTTCCGATTAGATTGACTCTTGTTATTAAGTTTTGCATGTTGTTAGGCCGTGCAAAGTTAATTGTTTGGTTTACAGGCACGTACGTGCGGGTGCCTTAAATTATCGCGGGTCAAAGTTTTTTTTATCCGAAATCTTGGTACACAAGCTAAAAATCTTATTTTCACCAACATTTGACCGTTTTTGACATTCCAATACACCATTTTAACCGGTTCGAAACGAGCTTTTCAATGGTGCAAATTTCAAACCTCTAGCTCAAACCACTAAGAAGTTATTTGGCAAAAAATAAAAATATTTTTGATACTAGATGGCATAAATAACATATTAGCAGAATAATTTTACTTGTTTAAGGCTTACTGCATACTCTTTCAGCTTTGAGCTAGGTACAGTCGTCAACACTTCCAACTTTATTTTCGTGGGCTGCGAGTTTCATGCAACAACTTCAATTGTTACGCCCAACTTAAGTGCTCGATAGACAGGAGTCGTGCATTTTTTGTTTTCTCATTGTTTACGATATCAGGAGCCTATAGAAAACAACTAGGAGCGTGTCTCGGTAACTTCCACTACAGTGTTAAGTCAGTGCGGCTACAGTGGTGTACAAATTTGTTAGCAGAGGTCGCCACCTGCATGAGATGATTAGAGGTGTGCGTCACGTTCTCGAGGCCAATTTTCGGTCCTTTGTTTTTAAATAATAAGTGTTTAACATGGAAACAATACCAAAGTAATAATAAAAAAAAACTAAAACAGACAATCAGTTGTTCTTAAGTTGCTCTAGCCAACAATAAAATAGAGCGTTGCTTTCGTAGCACACGTCTGGTTCGCGTGCAAAATTTCAGTTTCGATTTTAGACAACTTGGCGCAGGTGCAGTATTGTTGCTCCTTCTGGCGTTAGTACATCGTACTAAATTACGCACGCCTAACATCGACCAGCCACACACGCTCCTGGTTGTTTTCTATAGGCTCCTGACGATATGCACGAATATAATGGTCTACGTATCTGTGATGCCCAGTGGCTACCAGTTATAAGCTTCTGGCACAAATTTTGTTTGTTAGCATCGAACAATGAGTGGTGTTGTTGCAAGATTGGCAGTCACGAAAAAAAGTTGGCAGTGTTGACGACTGTACATGTCAAAGAAATGTGGGCAGTTAAAAGTAATAAAAAATAAAATAAAATGCCTGGTGCTTCAATTTGCAACCTCGCCCGTAAACCAAATAGTTTTTTTTTGTATGGCCTTTACCCATTGCCATACCAAACCGTCGATTAGACTGCCTCTCTCAAACCAGCTTACTGCAGCTAAAGGACAAAAACAGTCCCCATGCACGCAACAAGCTTTGTGAGGGGGGCCCCGCGGACCCCGAGCAAAGCAAGCTGCAAGAGCCTAGTGATTAGCGTCCTTGTCTCCAAACCAAGTGAACGCGAATTCGAATCCCACAACCGACTCAACTACCATGGGAGTTAAAAAAAAAAAAAATAACCACCAAAAAAATATTGGTAAGTCAAAGGGTAAAGATGATTGTCATGGCCTTGAGAATTATGTCATATTTGAGAATCCAGTCCCATTTAAAAACTGTCCAAGGTTCATTGATAAGCTCTAAAAGTGCTGGAATCTTCGTATGCTTAAGATGCGAGAAAAGTGACTTCAACCATGATTCTAATGAAAGCACATCCAACTTGAAGGCCCCGTGGTGTGGAAGAATGAGTCTTTGTGGATGCAGAATTCGGCAACAATGACATGGAAGACCAAGTCAAGGACGACCATGACTATGGTTTTGATTTCCCATCTGCAACCTTTCAGACTTCGACTTTTTTGATTGTTACTTTCCCGATTACAACTTTCAAGAACGTAATGTTACTTTCCCGATTACAACTTTCAAGAACGTAACATTCTTGACGGCGATTTTCTAGACTGAATTTTCTGACTGTGACTTGTAACAACGCCTTTTGCGACTGATACGGAGTGCTACTGGGATGACATTAGCTACACCTGCCCTGAATTATCATCACACTAGGGAGTACAAATGGCTCGCGACTGCGACCTTGATGCCTTCTGCAACTAGAATTATTGAGACTTTGAGGGGTGCAATCACCATAACTCCATCTCATTCGCATTGTGATAGGAAGACCTACAGGGGTCCCTGCCTTTACTGTCACATTTCTCTCGAACACTGGCACTCTTTCTAGTGTGATTGTCCCTTTATTGATGTCTTCTAATTTTTATTATTCGCAAGGGTGCAATTTCGTTTTGCTTGAAGACTATTTTTCCCTATTTTCTCCACTCTGTTCAATGCATGCCAATATGTCTTATCTTTACGCTCTGAATCATCAATGGCGGGAAGTCCACACTATTAACAGCACGAGCGGGTCTCATCGCCTACGGGGCCGAGCATGTCGATGGCTGCCAAGTCAATGACCTTGGGGGACACGTCCTCTTCCCAAAATCTGTTATGCTATTGTTTGTCGGTATATCCACTTGGGCATCTGTTGGCCATTAGAAGCTGTAAGCAAAAAACGATTTGTAAATGCCATGCATTAACCCAGCCACAGTTACTTTTATGTCTAACGCAGCAGCCGCTCTTCATGAAAAAATTAATGCCTCTAAAAATGTAGAGATCCAGACTAACATAAAAGCAGCGGTCTATAAGCTGCTGTTACGATAGTCTGGATCTCTATATTTTAAGAGACGTTAATTTTCTCATAAAGAGAGGCTGCTGCGTTAGACATAAAAGCCATTGTGAATGGATCGACGAACAAGACGTTACTACTATTGCAAAGATTTTGGTTGGCGTTATTATCTGAGGGACTAGCTGGGTTAACCGCCAGTGACTTTAAAATATCTAAATTTTCAGATTATTACCTACTCTGATGTTAAGGGAAGGATTCTTCTCAACCAATCTCCTTCCAGAGGTAATTATCCTGGGAGCTCACCAAAATCGTCGATTGTTGCGAATCCATGGAAGCAGAGCTTCTTAGCCATTTGCTGTAGCTGTCATTTCTCCGATTTTTCTCCAGTTGTTTTGAAAGCTTTGATCTCCTGTTCAGTACGTGTACACAAAAGTTGAACAAAAATGGCAAGGGTAGCCTCAATGGCAAAGAGCATAGGTCGCCAGGGGTCAAGTGCCAACCGTACGGCGTGCGTGACGTGGAAATTGGGCAAAACATGAGCAAAAACAATGCACGATTCGCTCATAGTATGTCCAACAAAAAAGGTACGGTGAACTGGCTCAGATGCTTATGTAGTAATGCTGCAGTATAATGTTCAGCTAGGGAATTGCATTAAAGTTTAGAACAAGGGCATTAATTCTAACGTAATTCAGTTCGAATAATAAAGTTAAGCATTTTAAGATGCTCATAAAAATTAGTACCACAACTTTACAATTCCTTAAAACTTTTTACACTTTTATTTCTTTGCTTGTGAATCCCTTTGCACCAAATGTGAGTGCACAGCAATTAAACTCGAGCTAGACTTTTCATTTTATGAAAATGTGTACAATTGATTACAGGTCGCAGAAAAGTGGTACAAGTCCATACCACTCAATTTAAACATTCAAACCAGTATGCCTGTGTAATGGTCCACTTTGCGGAATGAAATCTTAGCGTTAAGGCACATTAAAAATAAGAAATAAATAATTCAATAATTACAGTAATTACTTAATTCATGAAGCAATGAGATGGACATAATGCTAAACAATATTATAATAATTACATTAAACCACCTTATTTTGACATTAATTACTTGCTTGACAGCCCAGTTAGTTAACTCTTAAATATGTACAAAACTTAAGTGTATTTTGCAACAGCCATTATGTTGTTATACCAACAATGACATCCACCCACATCATTATTTGATTTACAAAATAGTTCTCAAGTAACAACTTCAATCCTGAACAATACTTCGTCCACACTAAATAACAAAAAAAAAAAAAAACTTATGTCACGTTTTTTTTTAAGAAAATTAAATTTAACAGGATTAACATTATAAGCAACCATGACTGGAGGCCTTCCTGGTCGAGAGAAGAAAATTGTTAATTGTTGTGATTAACCGTATCACTAAGGCTGCACCAGACAGATACCAATCATCAACCGTTTGCCTGCTACCAGTGCTAAGGCACAAATGAGCGAAGCATTCTTTCCACTTGATTTGGTAACTTACTATTCGTTAATTCATGATTGGTACAATAACTTGTTTTAATTTTCAAATTATTACGGATTTGAAGATGTTCACAACATTCTATAGGTGACATGTCCGGCAAGACGGGTCAGTTAGCCTCGATTTTGGTAAGACCCTTCAGTATATTGCTTGTTTTGGACCGATAAATTTGGTATAGGTTTGGCAAAAAAATATAGCTGATCAGTACACCCATACTGCCACAGCTTAAAGAAAAAAAAAACAATAGGCTTGAACTAATTACTGTTCCTGATTAGTTTTGTTATTGCACAGAGCATTAAAAGATAATCAGTAAATAAAGCTATACTGGTCAATTATTTCTTAGTGAGTTGATGTAGAGCCAAGCTTACCAAGCGGTCAGTAGAAACATTGGGATTCTGACAATCAACTGCAATATTTTTTTTGTCTAATTGAAGGTTTGCTGGTGTCAATAAAATAAGTAAGTATACAATGAAACCTCTTTAAAACCTCTTCAAATAGATTGTTAAATCATGTTAACCTCTGTAAGCAATCACTTTTGCAAGCATTTGCCTGAAAAGACTAAAAAATAGCATTTGCTCATAACAGGTTTATTGTTGTAAGAAGTAGCTTTCAATTTTTATCTTTTCTAGAAATCCAGTTCAGTTTTCAGATGAGTAGCTGTAAAGTCAGCATGTCAAAGGTTAATGCAATGTGCAAGAAGCATTCTCCGTTGAACTACACTACTGCTTTGATAATAACCACCACTCAAAAGCTTAAAAAAACTGTATTCAGATGTCAAAATAGGAAAATTCAGAAGGATGTTATGGCAATAAAAACTAACATGACCTAGTAAAAATACATCTACCACCATGGAGATTTTGCACGTTTGATGATCCTCCTCCATTAGGACAGTGCAAAAATTCTAAGAAATATAGCTTAAATATTTAATTCTTGCTTGCACCTTCTTCCAATAGTATGCTTAAAATTTATGAAGACAAGGAGTAAAGGGACGAGAATTTAAAGTTGTGAATGTAAATAAAAGTGATGTTTGAATTCTCATCCCTTCATACGTAATCATTAGAATAACTTCGGTTATACGAACTAATTAAGACCAAGTGTAGTTCGGATAATCCGATTAATGTTAATAAAACCAGTAGGAAAAACCTAACGTTTAACTAAATAATCTTTAATCCTATTTGCCCGATAGCCAATCAATGAAGGAACCGGCAACAATTAAAATATTTTGTCAATAAGAAAAATTTAACTAAAATGGTCAACTATATATAAAAAAAATTCACTGAACGATCAATGGTAATAACCCAGTATAAAATCATTCTACACAGGCACTGCATTTTTTGGACTACGGCCACGCACAATAAATAAAATGTTTCGCAGGAAAATAATTTCCCAAAGCTGAGGACATTTTTATTTTATTTTTATTTGCTATTTACTGCAATGGTGATGCGAGATGAGGGCGCTTTTTTTTTTTTACAAATACAAAAATGACCAGCAGGTCTTTAAGTCAATACAAGGCGTAACGTGCTAATAAACTTGCATTTGTAACATTTTAACAAGATTAAAGCCATTTTAGAATGTTACTGATGCTCAGCCTTGTCTTGAGGTTAAAGGGGAGTAAATATCATCATTCTAGAAGACGAACTTGACAAAGTGAGACGAGCGCTGTAGCCAGTCATCAAGTACCATCACACAAAGTGAGTTTCCACTGGAACCAGTGTGCTAGGGTCCCTTGTGAATGGCTGGATAAGAACCCATGATGGCAACCCACAACGAGTTGCGGGAAGGCTATCAATGATGGTCAATACTTGAAGACGTAAACAACTTTAAACCAGTTGCACAGTAATAAAATCATGAAAAAAGATTTTAGAATTGGTAAAAAATACTGTAGAAGAATACCCAGTAGCTGTTGTCATTTTACCCGGGTTCAGCAAGATGTTCAACATTATGTTTGTTCGAATTTTGCCGGTTTTCTTGGCCAAGGGCAGTTAGGATAACTAAGTTTTACTGTAATTTTACGTATACTCCAGAGGAAAGTGTAAGCAAGCATCAAACATTCGAGTGATATTCTTCATTTTTCTTTAAATTTTCTCACTGACTAGTTGGAAAGGAGGCATCGAAACTTATTTGGCCTAATCACAACTATATAGCAAATATTGGTACGACCTTAAACCTCCTGCTAATGAAAATTTAAACGGTACAACAGTTAACACTGCCATTTAGTTTAGTTGGCAAATCAATAATATTAAATTAAATAGTAGGGCTACTGTATTAAAAATAACGTGCAATAGTTAACAAAAGCACCTGAATTCTACAACATTACTAAAGCCAATTTTGCACCTTTAGTGGTAGAAGATATTCAAGGGGTTATCACAATCAGAAAAACATTCGAACTCGTAGATCTCAAACATTTTGGCATAATCATGGAACAAATTACACATCATATGAAAGGTTGAGCAGAAATCAATGTTTTAGCAACTCAAACCTATAACAGAAATCATGTTTACAGTTTCAATTAATTTGAACTGACATCAAACTGAAAATACACATTACTTAATGATCATCTGCTAAAAATGATCAACATGCTACACAAAGACCATTAAAACAGTCAATGTGCCACCCATTTGCTTCAACGCTAAGCCAAGATTTAAGCAATAATAATTTGAAACAATATGCGTAATTCACACTTCCAAAAATGAAGAGCTAGCAGTGGAAATTGTGTATGCACTGTCACAGGGAATCTGCATCTGCTTTTTAGCGCTTTCTCACACGCTGCAATTGCACTGTCAACTGAATATCAGTTCAACTATCGTTGATGGCAATTCAAATTAGACACTGGTCAAAAATCACTACTTCTCAAAGCTACACTATTTCATATCGCTCCACAAAGAATACTGTGTCACTGGAATACTTGGCTGAACTATCGTCTTCCAAAAGAGTGACTTCGGTTACCTGAAACAACAAGATTCTTGTGAGCAGTACACTGACACCAAATCAGCAAATAAAAAAAACTTGATAACAGCACAAATGCATTTGTTGCACTAATAAAGTTATCTTCCGAGACCTGACCTCTTTAACTGACTTTTGTAACCTTTTTTTCTAGTACAACTACTGTACTATAAAGACATCAAAAGGTACGTTAACGATTGTTGGCCAAATCAAAATGGTACAACATGGTTTTTGCAAAAAGCCCAGTTTCTAGAAACTCCCAACAATTTATTACATGAAAATAAAAAAAAAGTCAACGAACTTATAGCATAGCAATACATGAAATTTTAATTTAGCTTACAGTACGTTTCATTGCTAGCAGCTAGCTAGATAGTAAGATTCACCTACCTCTGGTTCAACATATTAGCTTCCATATACCCCAAAGCCTGCCTGGACCATGGCTAACAAAATGCACATTTCCAGTGATTCGAAAACAACACAGGCTACAAGAGCGTTTTTTTTCATGTTTTCGGATAAGACGATAGCGGTCCTTATGTAAGCCTCAGCATGAACTTCCCATGTTAAACATCAAACTTTCAAACCCTATAGTTTCCCCAGAATTGTCATAACATAATAAAAATACACCACCAGAGTGATAACACTATGAGGTGGGAAGGAAAAGTTCAAGCTGACAAAGACAAACAAAATTCGGTATTTGTGAGTTGTGCCATAATTATTTCATTACATTAAAATTTTAATGACAACAATCCAACCGTTTGACCTCCACACCACAGCATGGACATTTTTTGTTGTTCTTACAGTCGTTGGGACTCTTTCCCCTCACCTGGAGATCGAACTAATTAGGGATCGACCGGACTGCCTACATGCCGGTACCACCGGCCACGGTTCCTTCAGCAGGCGATACCAGTTCCAGATCCATTAACCGGTGTTGTTTATAACCACCTTTCAGTACTAGTAATCTAGGTCAAACAGTTTAAGTACCATGTAAAACATTTTCACAAAATACTTTTATTTTCATTGCACAAGAAAAGTAGGCTACATTGTTAGTTAAAGGATATTTTGATTCGATTCATGAAAGATGGCCTGTAAGTGGGGTTTCAAGTAGGACCATAAAGTTTAAAGTTCTAAAACTTCGACACACGAGGTGGTTCACAAAAATGCATAACCTGAAATTTTGGAAATTTTTTTTAATAAACGTGCAAAAGGAACCATTTTTCTGAATAGAAAATCCATTTCTGATTCCGAAAAAGTGCGTCCTATTTTTCGTACATTTTTAAAAATAGTCGACATTCTTTCGGTTGCACAGTACCGATGATGCACCGAGCAAAAGCTGAATATTTTTGTTTTCAAAGTTCTATTTTACAACTTTCGAAAATAGATCCACTTTTTTCGGAATCAGAAATGGATTTTGGATTTCAGACAAATTTTCATGTTGTGCTGTTTTTTATGGACAACTCTTTACAATGCTTACGGATCGTTTTTTTCTTTGATTTTGAGCCATATGAATAGCAAAATAGCGGGAAAGAATAACAAAGTTCGACAAGCACGATGCACGTGTTTTGGTCGTATCACTGAGTAACCTTGTATGGGGTCAACACTAGCTCAATATTGTGCTTCCGCGTTGACGCAAAGGCTGGCGACGCGAACTTATGAACTGCCTGGCGTCCCATACAATCGAAGTACCGCACATAAAAAAATATTAAATTTATTTAATCTCAATCACATCAAACTGACGACTTAAGGAAGGAAAATATATTTAATTATTTATAATTTTATTTGGCATCAGTTGTGTTCCGTTTGAACGTGTGAAAACCGTTAAATGAATGGCGATTAGCTGCAGATTGAAACCAATATGGCGACGCTGTTCAACAACCACGCCGCTACCGTAGCTCTGTCAATACGAAGCAGCAAACGAAATATTCCCGGTTGAAGGGGTAAATCAACACAAATTCATATTCAAATTAAAGTTTATTGCAAACTAAAATTTATTACGAAGATGCTTTATTTAATTTTTTTTTTATCGCGCAGTGATTGCAGCGATAATTGCCGGTCGTATGACCGGCAGCCGAAAATTGGAGTCGGTCCGGTCGTGGCCGGTGTACCCAAAACCGGCCGGTCCAAAAGATCTGGACCTGGTCCGGTCGATCCCTACTAATTACATACCGATTTTCAAGTTGTATAACTTAAAATAAAGATATGAATAAGCCCTAAGGCTTCAGAATGTTAATTTAATGTGACTACAATATTAATACAGTTTTCATCATTAGATTCAGTGACCACAAATTACTGATAAAACGGAGCAAATTAACACATGATGCCTCTTTATATCTAATAGGCTTTCTCAACGTAACTCAATGAAATAATAACATTTGATTGTCACATTTAATCACTACAGGAAGACACCCAACCGTAAAAATAAAAGGGTTTTGTTAATGACACACATTAACTTTATTTAAAATAGTCTCTACACCATGTTGCATGGATGAACATGCCGCCTCTCGAACCAAATTCTCCATTTGCTGCTACTTACGAAATTAAAACGGTACATACAAAAAAAATTTGGTTAAAGGCTGATAATTAGGCCTTAAATTACGTTGTCACGTCAAGTCTCCGCACCATGTTGCACAAATGAATAAGCCTGCTCTCGAACCCTATTCTCATTAGCTGTTACTTACGAAACGGCACGTAAAATTTGGCTTAAAAGCTGACCTTTTTAGACTCAAACGATGACACATGTTTAACTGGCATTTGTGATGCTTACTACTTTTAGATTACGTAATAGAGAGCGCTGCTGTAGAGTGTGATAGGGGTGTGCACCGTAACATTTTCGAAAGTGGCGGAGTATACAGAAGACTGGTTGCGACTAGGTAGTCGCTTGCAGCCTCTACTTTGTTATTGTTCTTATTG
>JAHWFP010157680.1:0-18968 GCA_023313725.1 Lithobius niger | reverse complement strand
AACGTCAACAACAGTGTAATACGTTGATAAAAAATAGTCTGAAAGTCATTCTGTGGTGTAACTTCCTTTGCTTGCCTGTATAAAATCGAACCCAGGCAACTGACTTAACCTTACCTAAGCATTGATAACATCTACAACACTGTAATGCGCTGATAAAAAATAGTCTGACAATTGTTCTTTGGTGAACCTTCCTTTGCTTGCCTGGTGAAATTCGAAATAAGGCGACTGACCTAACCTTATCTAACCATTAATAACATCTGCAACACGTTGATAATACGTTGATACAAAAAATAATCTGAAAGTCGTTCTATGATGTAACTTCCTTCGCCTGTCTGGTTAAATTCGAACGAAGACAACTGACCTAAGCATTAATAACAGCTACAACGCTGTAATGCGTTGATCAAAAATAGTCTAAAAGTCGTTCTGTCGTGAAACTTCCTTTGCTTGCCAGGTGAAATTCGAACCAATGCAACTGACCTAACCTAACCATTAATACCATCTACAACACTGTAATGCGTTGATAAAAAATAGTCTGAAAGTCGTTATGTGGTGGAACTTCCTTTGCCTGCCAGGTTAAATTCGAACCAAGGCAACTGACCTAACCTTATCTAAGCATCAATAACATCTACAACAGTGTAATACGTTGATAAATAATGGTCTGAAAGTCGTTCCGTGGTGAAACTTCCTTTGCCTGCCTGGTGAAATTCGAACCAAGGCAACTGACCTAACCTAACCATTAATACCTTCTATAACACTGTAATGCGTCGATAAAGAATAGTCGTTTTGTGGTGAAACTTCCTTTGCTTGCTTGGTGCAATTCGAACCAATGCAACTGACCTTACATTACCTAACCATTAATAACATCTACAACAGTGTAATACGTTGGTAAAAAATACTCTGAAAGTCATTCTGTGGCGAAATTTCCTTTGTTTGCCTGGTGAAATTCGAACCAAGGCCGCTGACCTAACCTTACCTAACCAATAATGACATCTACAACACTAATAGTTTACACGAATTCGCGTAAACTAGCAGACGAATTTAGAAAAGAGTAGCACATAAACGTGAAAACCGTGGCAAAAATCGATTACGCAAGCTTCGATGCCGGTCAGTTTCGGCAGCTGCATCCGTGCGTTTCTTTTCCTCACAGTTTTAAAACAGTTTGCTAAATGACTCTTTCTTTTCGCTACAATTTTCAGTGCTGCATGTAGCGGACTTGTCTCTTTTCCTAGTTTCGTGCAGTGCTAAATGCAGCCAGGCAGGAGCAACAAAAAAGGTGCTGGCTCTGCTGCTGCTTCTCAACGATAAGAAATGTTATCAGCTATCGGCCGTGTTTTTATAGTTATGGTGGATTTAAAGGGTGATTGCCACCAAATGACAGGCTGCAGCATCTATACCCATTTACCACTGTCTAGTTCTGTCTAGCCCTTACTTTCAACACTCGACAAGTGAAGGAACACACACATTTCTTTTTATGAAACAAACAAGGTATACCGCACCGCCTTAATTATTGATTGTAAAGTTTGGGCGTCCACATGCATCAAGAAGCAAGCGGTGTAAAGTTAAGCCTAACAACATCACGGGCATTTTTTTTTCTTTAATGTCGATCTTTTCGAAACAGAAATTTTGAATCGCTATATGGGCGCCATCTAGTGACAGTGGTATCGTTAACCTTGATCGCTTGCTTCCTGTTTCGGTGGTTCAGTGGTAGAATGCTTGCCTGCCACGCGGGCGACCCGGCTTCGATTCCCGGCCGATGCACCAAAAATACTCCCTGTATCAACGGATGGTTACGATTAGCTGGTTGACACAGTGGATTAGCTTATGTTAGGGACGAGACTGAGTCACAAGTTACCTTTATGCCATTTTGGTCCAGGTTTAATGATTTTTACGGTGTTGATTGCTCGCCTGCCAACTGGTAGAGCTTAAGAAGGTATGGTAGTGAATTCTGAATAAATGTCCCTAAATAAATAAGCTAAATGGGGGAAGAAAAGATTCTAATGAAATTGGCCGAAAATGGTTCACATGTGGTTGATGATTGGAATGCCAGAAAAGGCTTCAATTAGTTACTACCCCTAAGTTGGTCGTTTAGGGCAGGTAACAATTGGCATGAGCATATGGGATACATCAAGTATTGTTACATGAATAGGAACATTAAATACATCAGATTTAGACAATCAGTTGTAGTAACAGACATTATTAAAGGCCAAAGATTATAATATGGTTCTTGCAGGGAAAGGGA
Source organism: Lithobius niger (assembly GCA_023313725.1). NCBI lineage: Eukaryota > Metazoa > Arthropoda > Chilopoda > Lithobiomorpha > Lithobiidae > Lithobius > Lithobius niger. Next base: position 16,729 of record JAHWFP010157680.1, on the reverse strand, counting down.
GGGCGGAGTAGTTCCAGCCGAGTGTCGCCAGGAAACGGCGCTGCAGGCAGAAGAAGTACCGGTACCACACCGGGACCAATGACCAAAGGACGGGAGCCTCTCTTGGCAGCTCCAACCGACGTGCCGATGCGAAGCCCCGGAACCAATCATGCTGCATGTGACGAACCCTGTCGATACAGTGGACGCATCAACTTTACATTCTATAATGAAGGAAGCACGCGGTTTGTTTGTTGTGTGGAAATAAATTCCTTTGCGCACTACTTCGCCTGTTGAAATCAAGTGCTACATAGAACTAAATAATGGTAGATGGCACTGGATGCTGCAGCCTGTCATTCATTGAATAGGCACCTTTAACTGAAACCACAAAGCTGCAGGTAGGTAAAGTAATAAATACACAACCATAAAGTACTATTGATTCATTTCGATTCCCAGCAAAACTTTCATGATAACGTTTTTTCAACGAGTTACGGTAATCGAACGGTGATGGCAGCGGCCATTTTTTTGGCGATCCGTTTGATAGCTGTGTGTGTAGCCATCCTCCAGGACGATGTTTCTTTTGGTCATGTAGCGCTGGTAATTTTTGGGAGACATAAGCATTTAACAAACTAATGCAGCTGCTCCACTGCTACACTGCTGCAAGCAAAAGAAACGCACGGCATCCTTCGCTACCACAATGGTGGACACGCGACGCTTCCCCAGCGATGAAAACACACCAGAAAAAAAAAAAAGGAATTTGCACGTTTTATTAACATTCTAAACGAAAACAAATTGTAACACACGTAAGAATAGACATCGTTTGTTGTCCAACGGTAAGGATTAACACCGTTAGAGATAATGTATTCCTGTAAAAGTTCCGCGCGTCGTCATCTTCAACATTTCCGAAACGTTCAACGGCGAGTCGTTGTCGACGTGGTCGTTCCGTGTAGGCCTATGTAATCTAGTTAGGCAACGTTTGATCACGCGAAAAGCTGTTGCGTCTTGTCCTCTATTAAAGGTTGAAAATTACATAATATTAACGCTGTAATTTTGTGTTTTTTTTTGTTCAATGGACGTGTTAGTGCTAAAACGGTCAACGTTGATGTTTGGTTAATACGTGATCACAACTTATAATCAACGCAAAAACTGTTGCATCTAGTCCTCCATTAAAGGTTAAAAATGATGTCATATTTACGTTGAATTTTTGGTTTAATAAACGTGTTTGTGCTGTTTGAATTCAAGTCTTCTAATGGTGCAGCTGTGTAAATACAATGCCGTTAATTATCTTTTTTATATAAAATAGTAAAAAACAAAGAAACCAGGAAAAATTGGTGCAAAATCGGAGATTAGTTGCAGACAGTCCAAGTTTCAGATAGACTTACTCTTCTGGGTTCATTACTCGCCCTGAGAAAATGATAAGGCCGGAGTAATTGTCGCGTATCAACACCAGAAATGGGTGATTGGCGAAGAACTTGTAAGTAGGCTTCAAACAACGCGCTATTATCTTACTGGCAGTAGCAGCTGCTGCTTTACTACCTTTTTCATTGACTTCCAGAAAAGCTTTGTGAAGCACTGCAGACACATGCAGTGGTCCAGTAGTGGTAATACCGGTTAAGTCTGCAGCCCCGGCTGTAAACATTGTTTGCATACCCATGGCTTGAAGAATGTCTTTTAAAGAAAAACTTGACTCGATTTTGAATCTTGGGAGAGCGACAGTCACCTCCGGGCAGCTCATAGACCCAAGTAGTTTTGATAATGAAGTTGTATGAAGATTGCTTTCTAGGCTCTTTAAGCCATCAACATTGTTTGGCAATAAAACGTACATGCCGAGCCTCTTACCAACATACAACAACTCTACTACTGAACACTTCAATTCTTTGCTTTCAGTATATCGAAAGTGGGCAGTCTGCACCATCATATTCACAGTTTTAGTGTTACCTTCAGAAACAGTGAATTTAGCCTTAGTGGTTTTTGCTGGATCAAATTTGTGCAGCCAACTGCCCTTAAAATAAATAGCATTCACAAGAACCAAGCGAGTATCTTGTGCAATGCTGCCTGGGAGAATGAGATCTTTTATATGATTCTTAGTAACATCTTCAACATACCTGTTAATTTTAATTCTTGCCTTTTCAGCATTTTCAACAAAATCAACGTTTTTGGCTACCGCTTTGAATTTAGTTTTCAAGATGGTCATGTATTCTGGCAGAATTTCAAGATTCTTGTGAACATACATTCCATTAGCATTAAGAAGAATCAATTTTTTCTGGTTAGCTTTTCGCATAGAGCGTACAACATCACTGCAAGCCTCTAGAATGGCTTGGGTGTCTCCGATATGGTTAAAGCGTAGGACTTCACGAATCTGGTCTTGGGTTCCACCTCTCGCACCGGCAAGCACCATCGCCAATACAGAAGAAATGCTGAATGGTGACATAAACGTGTTTTCTTCTCTGCCCAAAACGCATTTCTGAAAATAAACAAATTCTTCGTAAATACCAATGGGGATGGGGAAAAAAATTGATAAAATAAGTTGACAGTGTGTAATTGATTTATTCTTACGACAATTAGGTTTGAATTAGGTTTCTCTCTACCTAACCGAATTCAACGCATTCTCTTTTAAACAATGGAACGATGGCAATAAAGTAACAGTGAAGATGGGAATCAAGAAATCTAGTGCTAGATTCACCAAGGATTCACAAGAGTGTGTGTTGATATCCGAAGTAAAAGTGCTGCACACTTCTGAGACGGTCGAATGGTGAGGACACCTTCCACTATAATTCAAATCAACAAACTTATCACCGAGTTAGTCTCAACCTGCTGCGTTTTTATACTTATACGTCTTCTGAGAAAATACACCCGGCTGCATGGCCTAGCCTGGGTGGATACGTCGAACCTGCTACCGTGAAAATACTACTTTGTCGTCTGTGACCGTTACAGTTATACACCCAGTGAACAGTACTCGTTTTGTAATCATTCACCGTAAATCAAAAATTAAGAAATTCTTCATTGTCGGGTGATGGAAAATCTTTTTATTATCTTATTTATTACGCGTCTGAAAGTGGCACTATCACCGATTGAAAAGAGAAAGAAAATACCATGGCACCATCTAGCGACAGTGATATTGTGATCCTTGACATCACTCACGGAGGTGCACGAGGGCGTACCAAATTTTCGCTGAATAATTAAGGAAGTCGTGGCTTGTTTGTTTGGTTAAAAGAAATGGCGTTGTGCACCTCTTCACTTGATGCAAGCAAGTGCTAGATACTACTAGAGAGCGCTACATGTTGCCAGATTCTGCAGACATTCAATCGGCCACTTTAAATAAATATAGAAGACACCCTATTTCCATGTTAATACTTCGGGGGTTAGAGGAAAAACGTGAACAATGCTACGTATGTTTCCATCAGCAGTTTTCGTTTTTGATATAGAGCAGTGACATAACGTAGTTTTATTGTGTATAACTCTATGATGGAGCCAGTAACTGGGTTAGCTGCAAGGGGCACTGAAGGGGGAAAAGAAGGGCGTCTTACTGAAGCCAATGCTATTAGACTGGATTTCTTAAGCTTACAACGCGCGATTTTTGTTGTTAGAGAAAACAACGTTTTTTTAAGCCTAAAAAATCAGCTCTCAAAGCACTGTCTTGACTAGAAATGCCGTTGTTTTCCCTTACATTTTAATCTAGCGCCCTTTGTAGTTATGCCATCCAGATGCTATCTCGTAGGCAATATGACGTCACTTGACGCTGCCCTATAGAGTAGTGATAATAACGTCATGTTATCGTATATAACTCTATGCTGGAGCCAGTAACTCGGCTAGCTGCAAGGGGCACTGGAAGGGGAAAAAGAAGGCCGGCTTACTGCAATAGCCAATGCTATTAGAGCGGATTTCTTAGGCTTAAAACGCGCGATATTTGTCAGTTCGTTGGCAGTTGATGAAATTTTTAGCAAGTGGAATCTTTTCTTTTCCGATTACAACCTCGCAGCATAAGGGATTGGAGAAAACAACTTTTTTTAGGCCTAAGAAATCCGCTCTCAAAGCACTGCCTTGAATGGAAAGTGCCGTTGCTTTCCCCTCCATTTTAATCTAGTGCGCCTTGTAGCTATCGTTCCAGATGCTAGCCCATAGCCAATTTGGCGTTATTGTCAATGCTCTGTTCGCTTTTTATTATTTGTAATGATTCATCTGAAATACTGTTACGTATCTGTAATTCTCGTAAATTGGAACAAGCAAATTGAAACCTCCTTTCGCTTTGTTGTTGCTAGGTTTCGCAAAGGGGAATTCATTGAACGGCTCAGCTAGTCGCGTTGACTGCATTCAAGTCGCAAGCTATTTCATTAAAGGTCGTGTGTGACACCATGAGCGAGACGTGATCGTCGTGCGTGTTTTGGTAAAAACTCATGTGATTTGAAACGCGTAACTGAGACTAGGGACCCAGGTCTGTTCACATTTCTGTTTTATGTGATGTAATTTCTTCAAGGATTGGAAAACAAATATGAACTCTTTTAATGTTTAAGGTAAGGTTTAACTGAAACGAAGGCAGGAGATGAAAGGACGTTAATAAGCAAGACATGAAACCTTGTTCCACGTGAAACCTTACTGCTATATTCTACTATGGCTCGTGAAAGTCGTAAGCAATAATTAAAACAATTGCTATTGCCATTAAAAGTTCTGGTCATTAAAAAAGGGGAAGAAATGGTTATTTAATCGAATTTTTAGTACGATTAAACTAGAGTCAACTTAAAAAAAAATGTAACAATGAAGGAATAATCAAAATATGATTGAAGTCCTCTCTCCAGCAAAACTAAAACAATTAATTTCTCCCTTTCTATTAAATAAATACGGATGCAAACCTATTTGCGTTGCCTTTTGGACTTATTAACCAATCTCGAGCCCAACTGGCTTTCCGTCCCGTTTAATCCCTTTCTATTCAATATATTTCGACCAAACTTGGCCAGATAGTACATAGCAACTTTTCCTAACTTTACACCAACTTTTATGCAATTCCGTGCAAGAGTAAAAGTAGGGAGCCACACGGAAATTTGAAAACTGTTCACTTGTTCTTCTTCTTGTGTGACACGGTTTCAGAAAAAAACTACTGCACCTACCTAAAATCTGAAACATGATCTTATAGCCAGAAATTTCCCTGGGCTTCAACCTTACAGGGACCACTTTTTCGATTGGACCATCCATTCCGGAGTTACGGGTTCCTGAACGATCATTTTGATTGTTTTACATTGTTTTAACCACTGTAATTTGGGAACAATGCCACTCGGCAAACTCCAGATCCATTCTTCGTGCACGTGTTATGTCTTTGCTAAAAAGTTCATTGTTGAAGGGCGTTAGGGCTTCGGGCAGTAACCAGGAGTGGTTAACGCTCGTTAAACCCTTTGAACTTTGAAAGAATCCGTGTTTCAGCAAAATGCATATAGATTTAAACCAAACTAAGCAACGATGTTAATTTCTCGTAATTGGCAGGTAGAAACGATAGGATGGCGTATTTATTTCGTAAAGGCAGGTTTTCAGAGCTGAGTTGAATTGTTTCAAAGTGGCCAGCAACAATGCATGCATGAACAATGCATACATAAACCTTTGTAGCACGACACCATAGCCGTAAAAAAGGTACACGGATTACTAACAAAAACGTCAATTGTGCCTTAAAAAAGGGGGTTATATGATTGAAGTTTCACTTTACTTGTTAAAATGTACACGGATAAAATTTGGATGATTTTTAATTGAAATACTTCCCCAATACTTCTCTATCCGAGAGCAGTGGTCTTACGGGAATTAATATTAAGACATGGCAGACAAGCCATCCAGCGAACTAGCCATTAGGTAGATTTAACTAGTTGGCAAATGTTATTTAGGATCAGATTTCCCAGTGAAAGCCCGGTTCAAAGAAATTTCTGTCTGGGAAAAAGTTTGTCAGGTTGGTCATTGCTTTGTTTTCTTTTTTTCACCAAATCCCAGCTTTTTTGCACTGCAGTCCAGATCAATTAAAGTCCAACTTCAGAAAATAAAATGAAAGAAGGAAAAATGGCTTTGTTTGGTTGTCTTTCGATTATCGATTGTTTAAATTGTTGAATTAGAATTAGAATTTGTTTATTGAGCCGTGGCCAAAAGCCGTACGCCCACTACTCATTAATAATACAAACACCATAACCTATGCAAGTGATACCATGGACAATACAGGCTCAATCACACACACTAGAAACCTGTACAAGCTGTAAGCGTAAGAAAATTGTACCAGCACTAAGTACAAGCAAACCATAGTGCTCCCCAATTCCCTCTTCCAACCACCATGTGCAACCGTTTAAGTCATGTCTCCGCAGGGACACCAGAACTTCGTAATTCTCTTCCTCAACCACTGTTAACTGAAACACTGAAATTGTCTTTCCACTGTGTATAGATTCCTCAGTCAGTGCGCACAAATCCTCCCACCACCGCGCACAAGACGACGCACAAGATGACGCAGGCACTTTCACACCACCACAGGAGAGTACCAGACAAACTGCAGGGCCTCGCACTTTTAACACTGAATTTGAAATGTTAGGTTGTTTGTTTGTTTGTTTTATTGCGAGCCTGGGCCCAAGGCCATGCGCTCACTCAAAACTGTTAGGTTGTTCGCATACTTTTAAACAATGAAATGTTAAGTTGTTTTAAACAATGAAATGTTAAGTTATTTTTAAACAATGAAATGTTAAGTTATTCCCATACTTGTACTCCCACTTATTCGCCCACATTTAAACAATGTTTTAACCTCGAACGCCGTGAAAGACTAGTCATTTTGGAGCCACACTGTTAAACAATGAAAACCAGAAGTAAACAATGAAAGTAGTGTTACAAAGTTCAGCGTTGCAACAAGAGGACAGCTGTCTTGTATGTAAGAGGTGTGATATACGATAGGACAGATGGCCTGATGGCCTGTGAAGGCTACCGTCCTGTAGAATAAACCTAAACCTAAGCTGTCTTGTACACCTTTGGGTATAAGAAATGATCACACTGTATCGAAGTTCAAATAGCCCGACAACAATGCAAACTTTTTCATTGTTGTAAATAAGAACATACGTCACTGAAGGCGGAAGGAATTCTCCATTGTTGATTCCAAAGAGTGCATTGTTGAATGGCATTGTTTAAGCCCCAGTATAACGAAAACGATCATGTTTATGCCCAAAGGTGTATCTTATGTTTCAAGCCGCTTGCTGTTGTTTCGTAAAGGCTAGAGCAAGTTGGAAACAGGCGCCTGCTCCAGTTTGTTCCACATTATGTTTGCAGGAAACAGACTGTATGATGCCACGTTTCCTTGCTCTCAGAGTGCAAAAACATGGGAATATCACACTTGTAGACTCTACGCAGTTACTGTTAGAGTATAGGAGTGGGATATTTACGTGCTTTTAGCACTCGTAGTGGAAGGAAACGTGGCGTCTTACAGTCAGTTTCCTGCAAACATAATGTGGACCAAACTATAATATGTGTTAACTTGGTGCAATATCTCACTTCGTTACGGAAGGTGCTCGTTCGTACTCAAAGCAACACACCAAAGAAGAACGATAATTTTGGTAGGACAAGAAGCACCATTAGACCATTTTTCACGTAACAAACTTACTTCCGGGTCAGGCCAGGGATTAAACGAAGGAGGCAGCCATGTTGCGGGAAGAAGGCGGCTATCTACAGTACGGAGACGGCCATGCTGGTGTTAATGACGTCATATTACACCAGAAAAAGCGAAGCCAGCAATGTCAGCCAATTAGAGACACTGCAAGGGAGCGCATCTATAAAACGACTATTGCCTTGCTCGATAAACGGAAATTCATTAAAAAAAAATACCTAATCTCCATCTATTATAGTAAGCTTTTTTTTTTTTACAAAAGTATATGCCTCTTTTCGTCCGCTAACAACGTAAACAGAAATTTTATTTTTTAAAACTCCTTTTTGTGCAAATGCACTAGTCACGTGCTTCCTTGCAGCACACTGATTGGCTGTTCGGGCTACTTTGTCGGAATTGGTGAATATGACGTCACACCACGGTCCCTATCGGTATATTTTCACAAAAACAATACTACCGGAAGTCGGGAATGAACCATCTTCTCTAGTCGCTCCATGTTTGCAACACACAACGGGCGAATGTAATGCTGCTTAACTGTGACGTCATCAGCAACTATGGCATCACGTGCCCTAACGAAATACCAACCACAAGGACTCGTCGTCACCCCGCGCACCGCATGGTCACAGAATACTTTACACGCAATGAAAGAGGTGAAACCGGCTAGAAGTCATATCGTAAAACAATCCGTACCTGTATTGAACATTATTAAATTTTACACTTATGCGCTATTATGAATCGTCACTGGAACTGTAGCGCTGAATTTCTCTGTTGATAACTTGTCGGACGTTTGAAATCATTATATTTTGTACCACTACGTTGTCCATAGCGATCTGAGAAGCGGTTTAGCATCGAGGTAAAATCCCCGCCCATTACCGGAAGTCGACTGGGACAGCAAAGACTGAAAAGCTTCTCAGAGAACTCTGAACAACGTAGTGGAACAAATATGACTTACAACGTGCGACAAGTTAACAATAAAGACGTTCAGTGCGAGGTCCGGTGATTATAATAGTGGGTATAAAAAAAACGGATTGTTCTACGATAAGACTTCTGGCTAGTTTCACCCCTTTCATTATATGTATACTACTAGCATCGTACCAGGCTTCGCCTGGGGATTTGTTTGACCCATGGTTGTTTCCCAGTATTTGCTCGGTGTTGCCTGGTCGTTCACTGCAACAGTCGATTTTTGTTTGTGTAACACTCCCCCTTTCCGCCAATCCTCTCCCTCCCCTCTCCCCTCCTCTCCCTCTCCTCTTGGTTTCCTTCCCTTTCTCCTCTTTGCTATACGTAGTTGAACACGTACCCGGCTCCCGTGCTTGTTTGTTTGTTCTCTTCTAGGTTCAGTTAATGCGTAATCGTATGCTTAATGGTAACAGCTCACTTTGCGCCCCCCCCCCCCACTCCCAGTTTTCCGCTGTGGCTTAAGCGATGTGTACCGTGTGAAAACGAAGTGTGCATGACGTCATGATACTTGCCCTTGAGATTACCACGGTGTTAAGTTATAAGGACAATTATTAGAGCAAATTGTTAGTCGAGGCAACAATGTGAAAATTTCAACTTCAAGCCAAAGAATTGACACATTCGCACGTTTTCATTGTTCCCCTTCCGGGGGTCGTTGCGGTTGCTTCATTTCTGCCATGAGACTTTGGTTTATAATGTAAGATTATGTACCCATGCAGCGCGCGAGCGACGACGAGTCCCTGTGGTGCAAACAGGAAGTGTAACACATGTTATGCTGGAAGAGCATGGCGACAACAATGGGGAACTCGTTGTTCAAACGACGTTTGTCCTATAAGTCATCGTGTCAAAGCAGTCACGTGACCCACGCAGCAAAGCGACAGCAGTTCATAGCATCCCCTTTGAGTAGTTGTAATACAACAAGAGGAGTGATTTGGGCGTGTTGGATCCAGTGCCGGAGTAAGGCGTTTGAGCGCCCGGAGCCAGTAGCTCTTTGAGCGACCACTTTATCGCTATTATACATTATATTGTAACCTCCCTTCCTACACGCCTCTTCCCAAATCTACCCAAAAATTAACCCACCACGGTGCCACAAAATAATGCCAACACATTGAAAACACGAATCTGGCGTGAAGGGGCAACAAAAACATTTGAAGAGTTACAGTGGTATTTAGTTTGTAATAGTCCTCTAACAAGAATATTAATTTGGCAACAAATGTTTAATTTTCGGCGCAGAATTTGGGCTTGTTCACAATAAAAACGTAAAACATTAAAAAAGGTGGAGCTACCACAAATTGTGGACTTCATAGCGCCCCCATATTGGATGATTTTCCAGCATGGCGGCTGTATGAAGTCCACAATTTGTGGCGGTTCCCACTTTTTTTAGTGTTTTAACAATTTTATTGTGAACAAGTCCCAAATACCGAGGCGAAAATAATTGCGTATTACTTGCCAATTTCCTGTTCTTCTGAGTGTTCTTTCCAGTCAGAGGGTACCTCTATCATAAACTTACTGCTGCTGCAACTAACAAATGAATTTTTCAAGACCAATTGTATTTACGCTACAATTACGCTACAATTTAAACCAAAAGAGCATTTATTACAGTTCAGCTTTTTTTCCAATTTTTTTGGAGGTGGGTAGGGGGGGGGGTGGCCGTTTTCAGCGCCCTTTTCTCTTTCGGCGCCCGGGGCGACCGCCCCCTTCCCCCCTCTTGCTCCGGCACTGGTCGGATGTGCTAAACGATAGTGACGACATTCTCAAACAGAAATATCGGAACATATTTCTACCAAGCTGTAGTTACTTCGCCACATGATCCTTCAATGGATAATCCTAAACAACGCAGGGTGTTTTTAAACACAACTGATTAAGAGAAACTGTAAGTATTAGAACACATGCAATAAATGAATACAGATGTCAATATGTTTTTCGCTCCATTTGCACTTCAATGTAAGCACTGAGCTGCCGACCTTCAGGTTAGAAGTCCGACCCCCTTGCTGCTCGACCAAAGTGACATGGTCTCGGATCGAGGGGCTGGATCATCGGACTTACCCGATAGCAAGCATTTCGATTTTATCTCGGCTATGCTGACATTTAATCCCTCGTCTGTTTATTCCTGGCTTAAGTTTATTAACCAACCTGAGCTGAGTTGGCTTGTAGTCTAGTTTGTAATAAATCACAGTTGCTTGTTTAGTCGTTCTTACCTGGCGTATGCACTACTCATTAATTTTATTCTAGGCCTACGCTCATTCTTCAAAATTGATTTTGCACGTATAGGATATCGCCCGCTTTCTGAGTGCTGGGATCTAACAATGTCGAGGGCGCGCAGCGCCCGAGCCATTGTTGGATTCCAGCATGAGGAAAGCGGGCGATATCCTTCTTCTCACCCATTTTGAAGCTATCAGTCCGACGTACATTGTTGAGCGGCGCAAGTGACCGCGAGTGGAATACATTGTTGCGTTTATCCAGAAAAAAGTTTGTGTAGAATATTCGTTAAGACGCAATGCTACACCAGGGGGATGGCGATTTCAGCCCTACTTGTCCGCGTCGGATTTCCAAGATGGCGACCCCATTGAGAAAAAAAGCCTATGTCGATTTCGTTATAATTGCGTGCGTTAATTTCATTATAACACGTAAGCAAACCACGAATTGATTAAACTAAGTAGCGATATTGCAGCCTGACATTTTTAGCTTGGTAAAATTTGAACGGCTGAAATTAACTTCTTAGTAATTCGTCGAAATACACTTCTTGAGCTGATAGAAAAATTTGAAGCAGACGATGCAACAAGCATAAAGATGGAAGCAAACGATACAGAACACGAATTTTTAAATTACTGTACTTGTTACAAACTGAAGCAAAAAAAATTCGGGGGAAGGGTGGGGGGCGGATACGTTCAAATTGTACGCCTTGCTTGGCACACCGTTGCTAGAAAACATGTGACCACCTTACGGACCACCGGGGGGGGGGGGGGGGGCGAGGCGGTGCTGGCGGAATGTTGTCATCAATATTACAAAAATTATGATCCCCCATTTGGTGTTGGTGAATTTGTTTGGCGCCCCTCCCAAAAAAATTGTATTAAAATTTTCATTTTTAAATGAATGTGTGAAAAGGTACTAGGCCTACTTCCGCCTACTTAAATAAGTTGTTGGATGTACTAAGCTAAATAGATGTCTTACATTACCATTCTATAACTTGCTGTGCGCATCCTTTCTCGTAGTTTTGTCCCTAACCCCCTTCCCCCCTCCCCATTAACACCTTCAAAAAAATGTTGGCCCCTTCCTCTCTTCATACAAATATTTTCATGAGACCTCTCTCTCTCCCCCGGTTGATAAATAATGAACGGTTCCTTATTTTTTATATATTTATTCTCGCTTTACGTCATGTATGGCTTCAAAGTTTTGAAGAAAATAGCAAATAACCATTCTCCTAGATTTTTATACCCACTCGGCTCGTTTTATTAGGTTTTTTTTTGTGAACAGGGGAGGGGGTTGTCCCCTCTTATCCCACCCCCACCCCTTTGCCCTACTGTTCGACTTTTACTGTTGCAAAGTGACATAATCCAACTTGATTTTAATTCATTTTTAGCATATAGAGCATAATGAAGCAGTAATGTTACCAATTTGCCAATTTTTGTTTTCAAACTTTTTCAAATTTTTCAAATTTTTGTTTTTACGTTATTTCTAGTGTGTGATTTTCGCTGTTGGCTAATTTCCAATTTTCCGTACTAAGTCATTAACATGATCACCGGGTAGTAAGGGTCTAATGCTTAGCAGCGTCTTACTGGCCATATTTGACACCTAGACCCTTGCAGTCAAAGCTTGTCTGTGTTCCTTAACAGGTTTTGACTTTTCGACCCTTACTTTTAACTTTTAACGATACGTTTTTGTTTATTAATCCGTGTTACTTCGAGAATTGTAATAAATAGGTGTGGTGGTGGATGAGGAGTTGGGTATGTGTGACACCTTTGTAATTAATTTGATGTTTGTTTTGTTGCGCCGCCTTTAAGCTTGGTAAATAGCTATGGCCTTACTGACCTGGCTATCGCTAATGTTAACAATAGAAACAAATCCTTTAATCTTCAGTCTATGTCTTGCAGCTGGCGTTTGCTAATAACAATGTTTAAAACAATGAAAAACAATCAATCTGGTCGTTTAGAGCTCCGTAACCCCTGAACCACTTGACCAATTAGAAAAGGTCTTATGGAAAGGGCACATCTACGGAGCAATACCTGTAAAATGAGCTAAGAACCAGGTTTACAGGACAAATAGTTTAACCTGTAGAGAGGACAGACGAAAGGTACATCCCCAGAACAAGAACAAGACCAAGACCTAGAACAAGAAGTTGTCTATTTGGCCCCTCTCTGTATCTCGGGTTTGGCTGGACTGAATTTCACAATTTCTGGACTGTAGACAGGCCTTGACTAGTCAAGGCTAGATTCTAAATTTGGTTTAAAATTTTTCAATTTTGACGGAGTAATAAGCTCTCAAAGTTGAAAGTTTAACAGAGAGATCTTAGGTCGTCCATTACTAACACTGGCTATCGCCAGTGTTAATATCTAACTCTATGTGCTACACGCAACGAAAAGAAGCAACGTTTATAGTTTTGAAAGCAGTTGCAATGCTGTAATTAATATGAATTTCAACGACTTTTTTGACGTTTGAGGTGGCGTTGTTTTCAAAAATTGTTCCATGTAATTAAGTATATTCGGTTTCTGTATTCCTTTTTGTTGATTTAATGAAATCAACGTTTGGAAAACAGGAGTTGCAATTTTGTGAATTGCTGAACGTTTTTATTTTTGTATCTATTATGTTTTTTTTATTTGTTTCAGTAAATCCCAGCACTCCTCGTCCTCGTTTACTGTTGCGATCCCGTCGTGCTGTATTGTTATAAGAGGACTGAGAGCTTCAAAACGGGTGAGAAGTATCGTTCACAAAAAGTACAATTATGCGTCTCCTTTGTTCCCCAAAGGAGCATTCGAAATTGAACAACAATGCTTGACAGGCATCCCCATGGGCTACTGTTTAAAAGTTTGATGGTAAGTTGGAACTCACTACCGTGCTTTTTAACAACGGTCCCCAAAACTGTTTCGCAATCCACGGCCAAGTAAATGTCCGCTTATATTTCGTGTTCGTTACATTTCGGCTTTTGGTTCGTCCAGGCTTTTACAATAAATCTAAGGACCAGTGTTGATTGTCCTTAAGTTTCCTTATGCTGGGTCAAGAAAAACATCGTTTAAGCCTTTCGGTCACGAATTATGTCCGGCGATTTTTTTTTTAAGTCTCAGGTCGGTTGCAGGATTCGAGCCGGTATTCGCTTGATTTGGAGACGAGGATGCTGAAGACTGGACTGTTGCTACCCGATTTGCTTGGGGTCCCCGGGGTCCCTCACAAAGCTTGTGCATGCATTGGGACTTACTTTTTGGCCCGTCAACTTTACGTACTTTTTTCCAGATGTCACGACTGAAAGGATTACTCTGGGCCAAGAAAAACATAATTTAAGCTGCGTTAAGAGTGCAATTTCAACAAGCCCTAGATGCAGCGGAGAATAAGTACAACCTCTTGAAATAAATACGAACATAAAACAAATGGTTCCAAAAAAATATTTATTATGTGCAATAAATTACAATCACAGTGAAAATCCACTAGCAGTGAATTTCAATCAGGCAACTAATTTACATACAAAGCTAATTTACTATACATACATAGCATTGCCAACACAATATACTGTAAGGCACTGCACAAGTTTAATCAAATTCATAATTCCTACAATTTTTTTCATGAAGCCCTTTATGAAAACAAAGGACAACTTCCACACAATTTCGTTGTAGTTTAAGCCTTCTAACGGTGCAGATGTGTAAATACAATGGCGTTACTTATCTATTTTATACATAAAATAGAAATAACAAAGAAACTTCACAAAAGTTGGTGCAAAACAAGCGATTAGTTGCAGACAGTCCAAGTTTCAGATAGACTTACTCTTCTGGGTTCATTACTCGCCCTGAAAAAATGATAAGGCCGGAGTAATTGTCGCGTATCAACACCAGAAATGGGTGATCGGCCAATAACTCGTAAGTACCCTTCAAACAACACGACATTACCATACTGGCAGTAGCAGCTGCTGCTTTACTACCTTTTTCATTGACTTCCAGAAAAGCTTTGTGAAGCACTGCAGACACATACAGTGGTCCAGTAGTGGTAATGCGGGTTAAGTCTGCAGCCCCGGCTGTAAACATTGTTTGCATACCCATGGCTTGAAGAATGTCTTTTAAAGAAAAACTTGACTCGATTTTTAATCTGGGAAGAGAGACAGTCACCTCCAGGCAGCTCATGGACCCAAGTAGTTTTGATAATGAAGCTGTATGAAGATTGCTTTCTAGGCTCTTTAAGCCATCAACACTGTTTGGCAATAAAATGTACATGCCGAGCCTCTTACCAACATACAACAACTCTACTACTGAACACTTCAATTCTTCACTTTCAGCATATCGAAAGTGGGAAGTCTGCTCCATCATATTCACAGTTTTAGTGTTACCTTCAGAAACTGTAAATTTGGCCTGATAGGTTTTTGCTGGATCAAATTTGTATAGCCAACTGCCCTTAAAATAAATAGCATTCACGAGAACCAAGCGGGTATCTTGTGTGATGCTGTTTGGGGAAACGAGATCTTTTATACGATTCTTAGTAACATCTTCAACATAACTGTTAATTTCAATTCGTACCTTTTCAGCATTTTCAACAAAATCAACGTTTTTGGCTACCGCTTTGAATTTAGTTTTCAAGATGGTCAT
The DNA here is from genome assembly GCA_023313725.1 of Lithobius niger. Lineage (NCBI taxonomy): Eukaryota > Metazoa > Arthropoda > Chilopoda > Lithobiomorpha > Lithobiidae > Lithobius > Lithobius niger. The sequence continues at coordinate 1,414 of JAHWFP010157680.1, read as the reverse complement.
GTATTCTGGCAGAATTTCAAGATTATTGTGAACATACATTCCATTAGCATTAAGAAGAATCAATTTTTTCTGGTTAGCTTTTCCCATAGAGTGTACAACATCATTGCAAGCCTCTAGAATGGCTTGGGTGTCTCCGATGTGGTTGAAGCGCAGGACTTCACGAATCTGGTCTTGAGTTCCACCTCTCGCACCGACAAATACCATCGCCAATGCAGAAGAAATACTGAATGGTGACATGAACGTGTTTTCTTCACTGCCCAAAACGCATTTCTGAAAATAAATTCTTCGTAAATAACAAATGGGAAAAAATGATAAAATATTTTGCCAATGTGTAACCTATTTAGTCTTACCACATTCAGTCAGTCTACGGAACCGACTGTAACACCTACTCTTTTAACAAATGAACAATGGTAATATTCTAATTGTGCAGTGCTGACATCAAGAAAGTGAGTGTTGGATTCACGAAGGTTTCACAAAAGTGAGTGCTGATAGCCAAAGTGAGAGTGCTTCATGTGCTGCAAGAGAAGCCGCCAAGTTTCCAAAAAGGGTCGGCTTTTCAAAGTAGTGATATCATTCAACCAGGGAAACGCTGCCAAGGTGAATCCCATTAGCAAAGTTAATCGCAGCTACTAATACTTCTAAGGTTAAATGAAAACTATAACATTGCTACTCGCAGTAGTAATCTTCAAGTTTTCATTTAACGTCCAAAGTATTATTGGGTGCGATTAACTTGGCTAATAGAATTGACCTTGGCGGCCTTTCCTTGGTTGAATGATATCACTACCTTCAAAGACCGATCGTTTTGGGAAACTTGGCAGGTTTTTCTATACCAGTTTTGGTTTTGGGTGGATATCACAACTTTCATAGGACTGTGAACGTACACAAGGGTACACCGTGTTATCATCATCTGTACCTTTTTTTTAGAAGAATTTTATTTCTATAAATTTTCACATTTCTAATTTTCAAATTTACCATTGCCAATTAGCCGTTATATTAGCCAAATTACCACGACCACTCTTCACTTGCTTAAGTTGCTTTAATCCCATTTTGGCACACACTGCCTAACAATCGCTGATTTTGTTCGCTTCGCTCACTCAATCAGTGCATCTCTTTCAGTTGTTTTGTTTATCCCTGCACCTTCCCCTTAACTTTTCAAGATTTCATTGACATTTAGTCATACAGAAACTCCCGAAGATCGCTGTTACTAAAACAGCAAACGCGACGCATTTTATTTTTGGGCTATTAACAAAAACCCCGTTAGCTCCTGGATGCTCGTATTGTTGCGTAACCATCATCTAACGTGATGCATTCTTATGCCTTTTATTCTTACACAATCCATGGCAACGTTAATGTTTCCTTATTTTGTTCTTCGTTACAGTTCAGTTTTTAGTTCGTGCAGGCTTTTACAATAAAT
>JAHWFP010157672.1:0-42840 GCA_023313725.1 Lithobius niger | reverse complement strand
ATCTTTGATCACACAGCGGACCCTCAAAATATTTGACACCAATTTCCAAACACCCTGTATATTATCGGTATAATATGAACTCGTAAACGGTTCAAGAAATTTTTTTTCCCATCCTTCCAACTTTTTGTTCCTCAATATAAAAAAAAGGATAAAACATTTTGGTTCCTCAATATTTCTTTTTAAAAAAATATAAAAATTTAAAGTTGTACCATACATTTTTATTCCTCATTATTTAAAAAAAAAGGATTTCTCGTTTCAGAAATAGACATTAAAACCGTTTTCACCTGCATTTATTGCCAAGAAACTTTCAGTACACAGCATCTGCTGCGAAACCATCTACGTTCGAATCACCCCTCTGACTGGGAAGAATGCGCTTGTTTCGCAGACGATTTACCCAATTATCTCAACAATCACTGCCTTTCACGAACGCATGGACTTTGTCACCGAAGATATGAAATGCCACTGTCGGAAGAATTCGGTGATCCACTTTGCTTCTTCCTGTCTGCACGCATGGCTTTGCAAAATCTGCTAGTAATTTGTCTGGAACAGATGGTTAATTATTGTAAGGGGCAGCTTTGTTTGGGAATCGAATTTTTTAGAAACGAGACATTATCGGAGACTTGTTTTTGGTCCAGATATTCGGAATTATACAACCCGAACGACATTCCCGCTGTATTGGACGAAGCATTCCGTAAAATTCAAGAATCCATCGACTTTTATGCCAGGGAAGGAAGTGGTTGGGATATAAAACGAATCAGCAACTTGATCATCAGAGTGGCGGAGTATCGACCGATGCGAGCTTCGTCGTTTATTCCACTCCCTAGAAATCTCGAGGCCAAGGCGAAATCGGTGGTAAACGTTCAAAATCTAAACGATTCAAAATGTTTTCTATACTCTACGCTATTGTCGGGTTTGGGGTTAGACAGCACTAACCCCGAAGATTACGAAGGGATCGAAGACATGCTCGACACTAGCTTACTCTCTTACCCGACCAAGTTCGAGGAAATTGAAAAGTTTGAAAAGCTGAACGATCTTTCGATCAACATCGTCGGTTTTAACGATGACGAGGGATTGTACCCGCTCAGAGTTTCCAAGAACTACGACGGACTACCCATCGACCTTCTCTCATTGAGTGATGCAGACAACACCCATTACTGCGGCATTACGGACATCGCTACGTTTTTACGATATCGAGGCTCGGGGACTCACGCCAAATACTATTGCCGAAACTGTTTCGCAGGATTTGGAATGGAGTGGATGCTTTTAGTTCACCGAAACGAATGCGTCAAAATCAATCCTGCGCAATCTCTCCAATTTAAAGCTGGAGGTGACAACTTTCTCGAGTTTCGACATTTTAACCGTCAAAACCCCTTTCCTCGGATCATCTATGCCGACTTCGAGTGTCTACTCCTGCCAATCCACACCGCTCAACCGGGACCATCGACGAGCTCGACCACCCGAATTCATCGACACGGACCTTACAGCTTCGGTTACGTCGTGATCAGTCAGAACGGGGAGATCGTTCATCGAGATTACTACTTGGGAGAAGATGCGGTGGAAGTTTTTTATAAACGCATGAAGAAAGAAGCGCGACATTATACCGAGTTGTTGAAAAGGATACTACCCCTCAATCTTTCCCCGCCGAACAGGTCAGTTATGAAGAAGCCAAACTCTGTCACTATTGCGGAAAACCCTACCCCTTTTTGGTTTCGAAAGGTGACCCCAACACTAAAGTTAGGGATCACTGTCATATTAGCAGAAAATATAGAGGACCGGCTCACTCGAAATGTAATCTCAACGCTCGAGAAAAAAGAACCATCCCAGTCGTATTCCACGGTCTAGAAGGGTACGACATGCATCTTCTCGTACCCGCAGTGCACATGTTTAGGGTCAGGTAGACGTTATCGGTCGGAATGCCGAGCGTTTTGAAAGTATGACGATCAAGAGGTTAAACAGCGGGATAAGCCTTCGATTCATAGACAGCGAGAATTTCCTTAAAGCTTCGCTGGATACTTTGGTCAAACACCGCAAGAGCTTCCCGATTCTCGAGGCTGCTTTGGACTCTGGTTTAAAATCCTCTTGGATCGTCGAAGAAACCGCGCGAGAGAGCATTGTAGATCTGCTGACCCGGAAGGGTGTTTACCCCTACGAGTACGTTACCGACATGTCGGTCTTCGAAAAAGAAGAGCTTCCCTCTCGAAAATGCTTTTTCTCTCAACTGAAGGACGAAGAGTTGGGGGGTGAGGTGTACGTGAGAGCGCTCAACCTGTGGCTCAACCTGTGCGGTGGGGGTGGTATCTGCCGTAAAAATAAAGCACAAAATGACGCACAAATTCTAGCTGAACTCGTGCGACATCATAAGCAAGTGGAAGGTCCCAGCAAGAAGACGAAAAATTGACCCGTGGCAAAGGTCTTTACTTAAGGTTTAATCGACTTTGATAAACCTTTAACGAACCACGATTTAAACCGATTGGCTAGAGTAATGAAAATTCCGAAATTTAGAGGTACTTTTAGTAAAGACACGCTTTCTACTTAAACCTACTGGTGAAAACGGAATCGTAAACTTGGAAGATTTCAACGACGGAGACGGAGGTCACTGGGTAGCCTATTCTACCATTTCTGGAGAACCCCGTTATTTTGATAGTTTCGGCAACATGGGTCTTCCCCGGTCTGTGGTTAACTATTTGGGACCGGGAATTAAATACAATTACGAACGCGTGCAAAACTTTAACCAGAATTGGTGGGGGCACATTTGTTTATTTTTCCTTAGCGCCTTCTCTAATTACGAAGCCGTTTCAGATAAAATATCTATTAAAAATTGACGTGCAAATCCAACTGGAAATAAACGTCTTCTGTATCAAAATCTTCGACCGTGTGTACCGCGATGGCCGAATCTTTTTCCATTTCGTAAGGAATGTTAAAAACGGTAGTCGTAGAATGCGCTTCTCTCGTTTTAGTAATGAGAAAGGTTTTCGTTCCCGCTATGCATTTAACGACTTCTACAATCGGATCGTTGTAGTATAAAATTGCTTTACGAATTAAACCAGAACTTATGTAGTTATGTAGTTCGCGATAGATCCGGAATTAACAAACTAGTCGACTTCTTTATGCAAAGGGCTTTTCATACAGAAACTGATTATCATGAAACAATTTTCGTGCACAAATTTCTTCGTAGCCGCGTCACTAGGTAAAGTCGGCTCGCTTATATTTCTAAAAAAAAAATACACCTAAAAAAATACACCTTAAACAAGAAGGTCTCTCAAATAATGGTTATAGACCAGTAATAGATGAATTAATTCGGGCCCACAGCAAGACCACCACTAATCATAGCACATGCAGTGGTTAAAATTCTAGTACGATAGACACTCTAAATTCCCATTTAAAAACATGAGATTGACATTTTTTCTAGGAACTGACCAATAAAATTGGAATTCCTATTGCTGAACTGGCAAATTCTACCATATTTTTTTGGATTATTTTCTACTGGGAAATAAAGTGATTTTTTTAAAGAATTCTCCCAACCTGCGTTTTTCTAAGCAGGAGCCCCATCACTTTTTGGATTCCGGGTCCTGGCTGTTCTGTGACTTTTAAATCCTTGCTACGAGCCGTAAATTCATTCAATACACTAACAAGTTTTCGGATTGGGTGCCAAACGTCACATAAAACATTGTTTATTCAAATTACTAGGGATACCAAATGTTTAACAAAGCAAATCTAGATACAAGTTTCGACAATTGAAATTGAAACTTAAGTATCGTATTGCACTAAAAATGCTCTTTAACGACTTCTCTTAATAGCCATAATAAAACCCTTGGTTCGATAGGAACATATTACGCAGCAGCACGTTTCAGCTAAACCATCATAATCTGTTTATTTAGGTGCAGAAGACCTTCGATTTCAAGGGGTAATGATTTTTTTGTCTCTATATTATTTAGAAGCAGTGGGTTTTGATTCTAGGATGGGCACAAAGTGATAAAAACATGCCTCAAATCACAAAGAAGTACAGACATATGGAGTAGTGAATAAACTGAAAAAACCACATCATTTGGATCACTTCGTAGAGTAAACCCGTGCATTATAGTGGCCCTGTCTGTTTCAAAGTGAGCGTAATTTTTCAGTATTTTCTCCCAGACGTGGGGAGAAGTGCTGGTACCTTAGTTTTACCGTTATTCCCTTCTCCCACAAGCTTGTTTATGTACGTATTTATTACAAGGAGAAAATTTAGGTCGTGCAAGTTTCCAGAACAGAAAAATAGTATGTTATTCCATACAGGTTTTTTCTTATGGAGTAGGGAGGAAATGAGGAGGATCATTTACTCTTTGCTACAGCCTTTCTGTCGATCTCCAACGAGCACTTCCAAGTTCAATAGGGTGAGTGAAGCGTTTTGATTGTGCTGGCTTTTTCTATAAAGCCTCTGTTTTTGTGTGCATATTTGAAGATTTTTTAATGGGTGTATGGGGTGTAATAAAGCTGTAAGATCAGCAAAAAAAATCATATAATATTGCATAACCAAAAACTGGTGAACATTGACGATTGTTTGGATTTTCATTTCATTAAGTTATGGATAACAAAACGAACTTTTAAGGAAAAAACTTAGAAGTGCCAATGACGATTCGTAACCCTAATGACCTTCCTATTAGCTCATTGTTACTAGGCCTGGCCTTTTGTTTGCGTTCTTTAATCTACATAATAAGATCGTAAATCTCAAGACACTTTAACCACTTTTCATTCTTCGTGCACGTGTTATATCTTGTTTATTTATTTATTTATTTATTCAGCCTTCCGGAGCCTTCCTGGAGCCTCAGAGCTACATGCTCCTTCTATAAATTAATATCACTTTAAAACTACCTTAAAACTATACATACAGCCAAACACTCAGTACTATAGCACTCCCTACTCAGTACCGAACCTACTCCTAGAAACGTCTGGTAGCCTAGCTAAATCCCAGGACCGTTTGGAAAGTGAGTCCTGTGCTCTTGGTGGCAAACAGGACACCCAAAACCTCACTAAGGTCACTACAGACCTTTAGTGCCACCCTTAAACACTCGGCCAACACTTATATTCTAACAAGAAATGACCCACCGTCTCAGCACCCTTTCTGCAACCGCATTGAAGTTAGGCTCTCCACCCCAGCATACACATATGCACATTGAGGAGTGGGAAGCTTGTCCTAAATCGGGACAGAAGCCCGAAATCCCACCTGGATAAACGTCCGTGGGCAGCCAGGGTACACACGGATGGGTTCAAAGCATAGAGATGCCTACCTTTCGTACTACATCCCACTCCTGCTGTCACTCGGCCGCGGAAAACCATCGAAGAACAGGATACAGATATCTATGGGTCGGGGCACATGTGACTGATCCAATTCATCCAACGGGGAATGGGCATCTACAGCCTTGTTGCCTTACTGTCTTATGAATCCCACTGTGGCCGGGAACACACCAGATGGAATCAACCCAACCCTCGCTGTCTGCTCGACGAAGCTTAATCTCATTCTCAAGGGCCAACGGGTGATACACTTGCAATGACTGAAAGGACCGCTTAAGGAACGAAATCCCTGCCGTAGGGTCCGGCAGTTGCCCCCTCAATCCCATGAAACGCATGCTTGTGGCTCAACACCTTCCCGTAGTTAGAAAATGCACGCCTACTGTCTGATGCAGTGGTCTCCAAGGGGGTGCGCCCAGTGGTCGAAGACACTGGCCGCATATTTATTGAGAGACAAATCTTTTGCGCCACCACCTTCTGCTTCGCAGACACATCTGAGAAACTGACTTAGAAAACGTTATTTGCCCGAAGCCAGCAAATACCCAAAACGTGTTTCAAATTAACCAGATCCACAAGGCCATCCCTCACATGTATGGTGTGATATGGCTAACCCGTCTGATCGGCAACAATCACAACTGAATTCTGCACTTCAAAGTTGGAAAGTCCACCCCTGTACAGTCATCCGTTCCGTAGCCGTCTACCATTGGGCAGTAAAGGCTTAACTTTAATTTTTTTCCTTATCCCTGCACCTTCCCCTTACATAATCCACAATTTGAAAGATTTCTTTCGCTTTGGGATTTATCATCAACTTGGTAAAATATGCTTTTAGTTGCTTACAGTTAACAGACACATGTCTGCAAGTGAGGCCGCCTTTTTATCATTAACGATCAACCTTTTAACAATCGGATGTCTGCAATCGGATGATGTACTGTTACTTGGCTTGTACTGTTACTGTTACTAACAGTACTTGATGTACTGTTACTTTTAAATTTTAATGCTTAGCTTAGCCGGCACGGCTATTTTTTTTTCGTCACACCCCAGTCCAAAATTTTGATAGGCCATCTTTTTTTTGCCCTGAGCAGTTACTATAATTTCTCTTTGTTGCTTTTCCGATAAAATTTCAACAATCTTATTTTTTTCGTAATTTTCATGCCCCACCACGAAGGTAGAGTTATACAAAATCCTCAGTCTCTTAACCAAGTAGTTAGAATTATTACAGTAATATTTATTAATAACTCTGTCGGAACGCTTTGTTTTTGTTAACCATACCTGTCCCTTTTTCCTAACAGCTTTCATCTCTCAATTATCGATCCGTGCTTGGCAGCACGATTGGACTTTTTCACACAAATTGTGTGAGTATTGTTTAACATACTCGCATAAGGTGCTTTAACTTTTGGTGAATAAGAGGACTGTTTTACCTTTTTAAAAACGAACGGGCTCCAAAGTCTGAGTTCTCCAGCATATTGCTGGTAGTAGACCACTTCTGGTAGTGGACCACTTCGTCATCCTCTAAAATGTTAACCTGTTTATTTCCGCTGATGAGCTCATCACTTTTCGTGTCGTAGCGTAGTCCAAATACAGGGTGGAATATTGTGACTATTCCTTCATAGTACTACGTGGTTAAGGAGTAAGGAGACAAGGGTGAGTGGATTCAAGGAAGACTCAACAGTTATGCATGTGCTCCCTTACATGAAATTATTACTAGACGGGGGCACAGCCTAGCAGTTGTGTATTAAACCATTACATGTAGTAGACCGTGGTGGCCGAACAGCAAAGATGGCAGTGATGTGCTACATGAAACCTGGACATACCATTCCCCCCACCAAATTGTAAGGGCGACTCACATACAAAATCACTAATGTTTAACGTTCACTCCTTAAAACTAACGCATCTATCCCCCTCCCCCCACAACTATTTTATAACGCCACTCTTATTTTTTTGTGACATTCAAATTTCCTTGTTTAACAATAGTTATAAATACTATCTGTTGATTTTTTTTCTTTAAAAACTTCAAATCCAGAACCAGCTGGTTTTCATACTTATTTACAATTGAAATCCTGTATTAGTTTAAACCTTTATCTATTGTACTAGCTTAAACAATTCTCAACTGAAAATTTTAATTCCTATTTAATAAATGTAAATTCTAATTTCTAACTGTTTTTTTTTTTACATTTCTAAACACATAGGACAAAGACGCAAAAACAAAATACCCTTTTCACAAAAACAGAGAAGAAAAAAGTGTTTAGCCCTGGAAACAGACCCTATATCCTCACCACTGTAGATCTTATCGCGATGGAGCTTTGCGCAAGCATCGTGATTTTCGTGTGTCCACCATTTGCACTGGACACAAAACGTCTGGAGAACGCACAAACTCACTTGCACTAGGCAATGGCATGACAAATGGGGCGCACTATGTCTTCGTGTGTCACCTCTTGCGACTTTACTTCTGGCATGGTTTTTCGATCAGCGTCTTTTGGGTAAATGTTGGGAATCTTCCATTCTATCTGCATCAAAAGCTTCATTTACGCCCGAATAGTTTTCAGATGGCGCTCGCAATCACAAGCGGCAGTCGGATTTGCTAAAATAGGACACGCCAATTTCACGCTGGGGAGTGAATTTCGGCATTTGCCTGTCAACCGGTGAAGGCCAAATCTTTTCCTTCTCATTTTTTGGCATTTTTGAAATCCTAGCCGGTGCTTCAGCGATTTAAACACTGGCTTATTGTGTACTGTTCTGTCTTCCACCCTGAACTAGTTTCGATTTTACTTGCTTCTCAAAAGGTGGAGTGACGTTGTTGGAAACCGTCTCACTTGTGGAAATACGTGCTTTGGTCTGGTCCAGGTGTTTTCTAATAACTTTACCATTGTCAACATGAAAACGAGTTTCGGGATCTTTGGATTTTATTATTCCTGCTTGCCATCTAGTTGGGGCAGTTGGACGTGTATCACGACAAATACACTTGATCAGCATCATTGAAGGTTAGTTGCTGTATATTATGTGTAGGTTTTACCATGTGTTCCTGAACCTTTTGAACTTTGTTGTTTGTTGACGGGATCATCAAAGACTATCTCGTACGCACATTGCGTTTCATTAACAAATAAGATGGTGTTATCTTAATTGTTTAATGCGGAATATTTCGTGAATGTACAAGATAGCTGTTTAAAGACATTGCAACAGTTAAACTTTGTTTAATGCTAGATTTTAATGAAGTTTTTAGAGCTTGAAATTCGATTCGGCCTGCCCATTTTCGCACGGATGGTATGGAACGAATTTAATAAGACACATGCCATATTCCTTCAAGAATCCTACAAATTCGGAGTTACAGAATTGAGCTCATTGTCGCTGACCACCATGCATGCTATTCCAAATAATTCAAATAACTCTCGTAAATATTTAATGACACTTGTGCTAGTGATTTTGCGCATGATTTTGACAAATGGACATTGTGAATAGGCATCAATTGCCGCAAAAAAACATGCAGTTTTTTAAGGGCAACTGCAAAATTAATATGGATTTTGTCGAATGCATTAAATGATTTCTCCCATGCATGTTTGTTTTTGAACAGAAACGTTCCCGACATGTTAATTGACAAGAACTGCATGTTTTGACAACGTTTTCAAGATCTTTGTCGATCCCTGACCATGAAACTCTAGATCGTGCAAGAGCTTTTATTCGAACTACACCATGGCTAGCTTGCACAGTGCTTCAGGAATTATCAGACGAAAACCCCAAAATAGAGCATTGGCATCTATAGACAGCTCTAGTTTCCGTGAAAAATATGGTTAGGCTTTCTCTGTCTGCATTATCTGGCAAACCATAACGAGAATAGCAAAAAACAGTTGACAGTATTGGTCTTAGTTATCCAGGCAAAATGGGCAGTGAATTTACAGTCTCTAAATTCATGACATTCCAACCTGGGGCTTGTTTGGAAGGTTGGTATATATAGTATAGGCAGTTGTGATAAATAATCTGCCATTAAATTGTCTTTGCCCAGGATATGTTGGAACTCAAATAACCTTTCATGTATGACGCCCACCTTTGAATTCTGGCAGCCGCCAAAGCCTGGATAGAAACTTTACTACCAAATATCCAGCGCAAAACTTTCAGATCAGTTTGAAGAACATATCTCCTTCCATGCAAGTATTGGTGGATTTTTTTCATCCAAAACACGGCTCAAATTGCTCGGCCATAGCCAATTTCCACTTTACTTAAGGCTTTCGATATGAACACAATAAGCCAATATTTGCCGTTTCTTACTTATGCATCACGCACGAGCTGAAACCAACTGGGGATGCACTGCACACTAATTTTAATTGCAAAGACGGGTCATAGTGCACAAGTACTTTCGTTTTAAGCAAAGCCTCCCTAACATCAGCAATAACTTTCGAACAGTCAAAATTCATTTCACACACAACTTTTGGTAATAAAAGTCGGCATAGTAATTGTGGGTAAGTGAGGCACACATTTTGAATATTGATTTATAAAACCAGAATAAGATTTATTTCTTGACTGTTGGTGGGATTGGGAACTAACTTAAGAGCGTTAAGCACCTCTGCCTGGCTAGAAATTCCATCTTTATCAAGTTGGCAACCCAAGTATTTTATGATAGACTGGATTAACTTGCTTTTTGTTCTCTTGAATTTTATGCAGCTTTCCTGCCATGCACCTAAAATTCCCAAAAGAGTATCGTCGTGACCTTTGCTTTTCCGGCAGCCAGAATATCATCCACAAAGGGTGTTGTACTGTAAGTGGAATATCCTTAACAACACGTTCTATTTGTTTTTTTGAAAAATGCCTGGGCTACTTGCAAGGCCAAAGGGGGTTTTTGCCAAGAAAAAAGCCCTTTTTATGTATTTATAGTACTTTCTAGAGGCTTTTGACTCCTCATCGAATTCTAGCTGGAAGAAGCATCGCTCAAGTCAATAACTGAAAAAGTTCACAACCAGGTAACTTGCTAAACAAATCCTCAGGTATAGGTACAGGGGGGCATTCAATTTCTAGCTGTGGATTTATAGTGCCTGAATAATTGCCGACTATTCGAAATTACCATCAGGTTTAAACACTAACACAGTTGGAGTTGACCATGTGCAACAGTCCACTGGTTTAAAAATACCCTGCATAGCAGCCTATGAATTTCGGCCTCGACTTTCCTCTGACTGCTAGAGGTACTGGTCGATACTTGCAGTATTTTGGCACTTCACGTTAATGTGTGCTTTAAAATCCTTGAAAGTTCCTAATCCAGGTGAAAAAGGTCAGGGAAACGTTCAAAGACATTATTTTCAGTTACTAAATTTACTTCTTCAGGTGTGACGCTCTTTTCAGTTTGCTTAACTTGATTCTTACGAAAAAATGTTTTAATGCCCTGATTCAAACCATCCAGCCGCACTTTACCCATAAGAGGTGTTAAATCACCTGAATAAATCATGCCTGAGAGTACTTCCATCTTTTCATCCAGGGTAACAGTTAAATTGGCTTTCCCTAGAGATTTAACAATGTTTTACACCAGAACAAAGCCTTCCAGCACTAGGGGTCAAACATACGTAGCCAAAATATTTGTTGCACCACTTGGTGGGCGAAAGAGTTAAATCGGAACCGTAAACAACTCCTAAGGTCAACTTATGGCCATTAACCACAGGACTATTAAGGTCCAGTTGTTCTTTGCACGAGATGTTTTTACAGAAGTAACCAAAATTACTTAAATAACCTCAGAATTAGGGCTCTGTTCATAATCACTGCTCTCGTCAGCTTCATATTCCAAGCTAGATAAATCATCCACCATGTGAGCCTTTTTGGTTTAGTTATACCCTTCATTTTCACTACGTCCCTTTTTTGAAAAGGATTGTTTAGTGCTGCTAGACGGCTCTTTATTATACCTGTCCAACTTTTTTGAAAGTTGAACAGGTGTATTTTGCATACTTACAAGCCACTTTCACATGGTTTGTTTAGCGGCAGCAGTAACAAGTTCTATCAGGCTTCTTAATTTTTTTATCCTACTTTGAGATTTATTATGAACTGAGGCTCCCTGAAAGTGAGAAACGATTTTCTCTGCACGTTGTTGTTCTATGGCCAATGTGACGGCATTGTCGAAAGTAACCTTATCTGGATATTGGTTACGCACACCTCCAGTGACAACAAGGGGGAAATCAGATTCGCTAACTAATAATGGTGGTTCGAAAACTTTCTGCGGTCTTGATTTGGGCATCGTTCTGACAGGAGAAGCATTCGACTTTGTAACATGAGATTTTCCTGGAAGAACAACTTGATGATTTTACTTTCTTTGAAGATTTACGTGCAGTAACTGATTCATGTGCAATATTACGCTTTCCAGTCTCAACTAGTAGATTTTACTTCTACATTAAGTGATGGTGGCACAACTGGAACGGAAACCACGTAGTTTCCTGCTTTACCAACCGGGACACGTGACTTTCATTGGTCTATATATTTTCTAATGATTCTCCCGTCCTCAACTTGCATCTTAAATCGAGTTTTAGAATACTGCAATTGTATCACTTCCAGTTGCCATCGAATTACTGCGGTTGGGCGTATGTCTCTGCAACGTACCGGTGAGCCATTATTAAATGACTAGCAGAGTCGCTGACTTCACTAGCTCATTCTGTGTCGTGTCGCTACGCTCGAATTGCTTTCATGTTGCACCTCTTGTGCTGCTGATAGACATTCCACGTCTAAAACAATCAAGCAAACGGTCAGCGTGCAGTACGAGTTTTTCGTAAGGCTTCACTGCATAAACAAATGATACCATAAACCATTGCAACAGTCTGGCCATCCGCAAGCTACGTGCACGTCGATCCATGCTTCCAGTAATTTCTTTGATTCCAAGAGCATCACAAAATCATGTGCTGATTATTTCGACGTAATATAATTGCAATTATTGCTCACAGGTCATTCATAAAATTCCTCAGCACGCTTGCATTTTATCTTAATCATTCAAAACATACGATTTGTTTGTTTGCACGTCTGGACGTCTTTTCCTCCAGATGTAATTCCCTACGAATGAGACATGAAATATTGATAGAGCAAAGCGAGACACACATTGAAAAGGTTTACTTTACGTAGAAATCGCTCGCTCTGCTTGCTCAATCCACGCACCACCGTGCTTCAGAAACGTGAATATTTGGCACCATTTTAAAACCAGGTTTCCATGCATCAACACAGTGGATACAAAACCAATTTTTATATCTATATGTTTACGTTGCAAAATACCACGTCATTTTAGGTTATTTTTTGCGTGCTTCCTTCTCTAGATCATCTCAGTGCGCAACTAATAGCTTCAACACGATCCATGATTCATGGAATTTCTATGTACTGATTATTGTACGATTATTGTACTGATTATTTCTACGTACTGGTTATTACGATGCAAACTAATTGCAAATGTTGCTCACAGTTCGTTTGTCACATTCCTAAGCACGTCTGCATTTTATCTTAATCATTTCAAACATACGAATTGTTTGTTTGTACATTTGTACGTCTTCTTCTCCAAGAGTTAATTCCCTATGAAGGTAAGATATGAAACACTGAGAGAGAGCAAACCGAGACACACATTGAAAAGGTTTAATAACGTGGAAATCTCTTACTTTGCTTGCTCAATCCACTCATCTCCGTGCTTCAGAAACACGAATGTTTGGCATCCTTTTAAAACCAAATTTATTGTTTTGATTTTTCCATGCATCAAGTCAGTTAATACAAAACCGATTTTAAGATCTGTCTGTGGTATGTTGCAAAATGCGTTGTCCTTTTAGGTTATGTTTTCGGCTCAATCGGCCGCGTCTCGCTGCGCTCCAGATCACCTCTCTTTGCTTGAGGAGGTTTTCATGAAAGAACTATGACGTCATGAACAAACATGAAGAGGGTTAAAACAAATTGACGTTGTTTTTTCAGGGTTTTTCGCGTTTTTGAGGGTGATAATATCAAGTTACAGCAATGAAAATAAGCATATACTGTACACAATTTAATTATCTTTCGTTTGGTCCTACTCCCTTCTTTGTATGTGGTTTGGTTCCGGAGAAGTAGAGGTACAAACACACAAACAAACACACACGCACATCATCTACATCATTAAGGACGTATGATGTGCGTGTGTGTTTGTGGGTTTGTATGTTTGTATCGCTACTCCACCAGAACCAAAGCACCTACAAACATGGAAGTAGGACCAAACGAAAGATAATTAAATTGTGCTCTTAATAGGCCTATTTTCATTGCTATAACTTGATATTATCACCCTCAAATATGCGAAAAACCCCAAAAAAATAACGTCAAAGTTTGTTTTTTTAAATCCTCATAACGTTTGTTCATGACGTCATAGTTTGTTCATGAAAACCTCCTCGAGCGAAGAGAGATGATCTGGAAAAGGATGCACGGACGACGTATTTTGCAACACACCACTTATACATCTTAAAATTGGTTTTATACTAACGGACTTGTTGCAGGGGAAAATCAAAACAATAGATTTGGTTTTAAAACGGTGTCAAACATTCGTGTTTCTAAAGCATGGAGGTGCGTGGATTGAACGAGCAAATTGGATTGCGTGGATTTCAACGTAAAGTAAACCTTTTCAATGTGTGTCTCGCTTTGCTCTATCAATCTTTCATCTTTCACCTTCGTAGGAGATTACATCTGACGTTCTGCAGATGTTTCTCCAAGTGAGGTATCATCAGAAAGTGAAGCGATAAGACGCCCATGGAAAAATCTGTACTGAGCAGGACGTAAAGAACAATATTGTTAAAATAAGTAAAACAAGACAACCCATATAAAGTGTATACTAACACAAATTACAAGTGATGTGTGGTTCTTCGTGGTTACATTGAATCTGTCAAGTTTCTGAGGAAATGTTTGCACTGATTGTGAGTGAGCGAAGTGAACGAAATTCAGCGTTTGTCATCAGAACAGTGCTTTTTTGATAAATTGCTTGATCTTATTGCTTGCCTCCTTGGACGTAAAAAAGTAATATTGACCTTCTCTAGAGATAACCGATATCTCATACTATACTCCTATAATTTGGTTGATGGTTTTTTATGCGGAAGGTCTGTCTGTATCATAAGTGTTGCAGCAAGAATCAAAGAAAGCATGTATCATATCCGTTCAAACTGACTCAAAGACCCAATACCAACCGGAGATCCATCACACACTAATTTCAACGACAATAAGGATCGTAGTGCACAACCACAATGGCCCCAAGAAAAGCCGCCTTTGCATCAGCAACAGCTTTGGAACGCTCAGCCCTCCACTCCCACTTAACATTAGGAGAAAAACGATTCAATGGTCCAGAATAGAAGCTAAGTTGGATACAAATTTAGTGTACTGGTTTATAAAGCCACGATATGATTTTAACTCGGAATGTTGCTGTGCTCAGGCGCTAACTTAATTACGTTTAGCACTACCAGCTGATTTAAAACTCCATCCTTATAGAGTTGAAAATCTGAATACTTGATGCTTGTCTTATTAAGTTTAGACTTTGTCGTTTTAATCTTAAAGCCGCTGTCCAGCAAAGCTTGTAAAAATCTAGTTCTGTCATGGCCCTCTCCTTTTCCTACAGCCAAAATATCGCCCAAAAGGGGTTGGCTTGTGGGATATCTTTAATAACTTGTTCTATCTGCTTTTAGAAAATTCCTGGGCTATGTGCAAGGCCAAAACTCCTCACCTGACTCAATTTACAGGAAAGCATTGCTGAGGTCGATAACGGAGAAATTATCTCACCCTTCAAGTTTCCTGAACAAATCCGCAACTCTTGCTATTGGATGGTATTCTAATTCGAGCTGTGGCTTTACAGTGCCCGAATAGTCACCAACTATCCAAACATTGCCATCAGGCTTAAAAACTAACACTGTGGGTGTTGCCCAAGCACAACAATTCGCTGGCTTAAGAATACCCTCACGTACTAGCCTGGCACTTTATGCCTCGACTTCCCTCTTGTTTGCAGCACTTTGGGACTGCTTCAGGCTTCAAGATAAAATCTTTGAAGTGCCCAACCCTGATGAAGAAAGGTCAGGAAAACGCTCAAAGATGTCTTTTTCAGAAACTAAATTTACAGTTACAGGTTTAGGTGTGATGCTTTTTTCAGTTTGCTTAGTGTTATCATTGTTAAGCCTATATTTCTTGTAAAATTCTCTGATGCAAAGATCAAATGCTTCCAGCCAAATTCTACCGTTAAAACGAGGGTATTCCCCTGGATAAACTCTTGAAGCCTATACTCTCTTCCTCACTACTAAAGACTTCAGAACTCTAACTGGTTAATAAAAAAAAATGAAAACTTGAATGAAATTACCAATTAAACCCAATTAATTAATCACAAAGTTAATCAAGTCAATTTTGAAGCAGCCTGCTAGCAAATTAACACATTATTCACTTAATCACATTCAACTTACCAATAGTTCTAAAATAAATTGTTCCGTGCAAATTTACCGTGTTCTGACAATATATACCCTAGCACACGAGTCTCAGCACAACAATAAATGGAATTTACCAACGTTGACAGTTTAATTTGCATACTCGGCATTTCTGCATTTGCCACCTTTAAAGGATCGGTACCCAAAATGAATCTCTGGGGTATGTTCCTGCATATCAGAAAAGAATGGTAAAAATCTTACCCGGCAAAGTATTCTTTAGAGATACCCAACTAATAGTTGATACAGAACATCATTTGCACAAACACGTTTAAGTAGTAAAGGGTTAATTACTATTGTCTGTGCTAAAGACAACAAAAAGGTTTCATCTATCAAAGAAAAAATGCTTCCACTATCCCAAATTCCTGGGGAAGTGATCGCAAGTATAACTGGGACAAAGATTTTAAACCCACAATAAGTTGCAAAGTCGAACTTATAACACAAGTGCACTCTTCACCCTTTTCTGAAGTTGCACCAACAGTAGCGGGGTTTAACAGTTTCCCGATTGACTGTTACTTGGTGGCGCTGCTGGCACTGAAGCCATGCAAACATTGGATACGTGATCCTCCTCCTTACCACTCAAACAGATTACCTTTGAACGCCACCCACAACTTTGGCTTGAATCCATGTTAGGGGCCACAGAAGTAGGATCCCTCTCTGACAGATTATTGGGGAAGGGAGTGATAATTACATGGTTATCTTGTTTTTTGACTGGCACTGATGACACGTTAAAAGAACGAGCATCAGTATTTATTTGATGTATAAAATAATAATTACTTTTACCTGACCCCCTAGACTCATTCATGGCCACTTTCATATGACATTGAGCTCGTGACACAACATCACGTAGCTGAGCAACTGAACTGAATTTATGTGTTGAAAACATAGCGCGCAGTGACGGAGCCAAAATGAGCCAAAACCAAGTGCACCAAATCAACCTCTCTTAATAGCACATCTAGTCGATCATTCCAACGGAATTATAGCATTGCAAAACGTGTCTACAGATTCATCCATGCAATAAGTCCGAAAAAAAATTTATCAGCTAAACTTTCCTGGTGACACATTAGTAAATTTTCGTTTTAAACGAACCTCAAAATCAGCCAGTTTACTAAGAAACCTTCATCCTCCCACCATCTTATGCGAAACCTGCAAGTCGGAATTCAGGTTCTCAGAAAAACATCTGAACAGCATTGTTAAGAGCAGCATGACAGTATTCCATTCACGGAGAAAGTCGGACATAGAATACTCATCATTACTCCCAGGGAACTTCTTTAGAGTAACTCAGGGTACCCAATTCTTCGGTAAATTACGAGTTTGATTTTCATTAGAATTTTGCTTTTGTGGGCCCATAATGGTTTACAAGCTATCAAATTTTCAAACTCACTCTTATTAACTGTGAAAGCATCGTCAACATTATCATCACCATTAGGTTTTGATGTATGATTTTCAAAATTAGTGCTCTTAGAAATTGTTTATCCATATTAGAAGAATGCTCCCTAGAAAATATCTCCACGATCTGATGAATGCTGATTCCGACCCTCTCCCATAACTGATGCTTGAACAGCAACCTGTTTTAGCAAACCCGACATACATGTCGATAACAGAGTCTGATCAATAAAAACCTTACCTCCACCTATTTCTTTAAAGGGGAGGGGAGGGAAAACTGTGAGGGAAATGGGGGAATTTGCAATTTATAAGCAAAACTAGCCGAATAAAGCGAATTTTGGCTACTGGTTTGGCTGTTTACGCTGCATAGGAGTTGTTTGAATGGGGGAGAAAAAAAGAGGGGTCACCATGAGAAACTTGAGCCAAGGAGTACTCAACCTACTTGGATCAAAATCATCACTAAACCTAGACGACGCAAGGCTCCCACTATTAGTCTGGGAAAGTTAGGACACTCTAGGATTTCTCACTCTATTACGTCTAAAAGTTACATTAGCAAAATCTGTCTGAACAAATAGTTGCTGAGCTGCGTTTATTTCCCTCTGACTTGTACCTGTCTCTGCATCCGAAACATTTAAATCCACAGAGAACAGTGGGTTCACGATAAAAACGGGAAAAAAAACAAAAACAATACTAACACAATTTAAAAAAAACTTACAATTAACGGAAGGGAGAAAGAAAACAGAACACTTTTTTAGAAAAAAAAACCGTTCTCCCAAAAGTCCTCTTTATTCCAACCAAGCAACTGGGAAAAATGAGAGAAAAATTCACTTTCTGAAATTTTACACAATCCTACAATGCCCCAGAAAAATGGTGCCCGCTAAAGGAAAGGGAAAAAAGTTAGATAACAAGAGAGGGTATGTAAATCTTCCACCCAACAGGGATTTACATGACGAGAAAAATTATTTCAAAGGCTTATAATTAGTGGCTAACTTAGAATCCTATATTATTTAAACATCTAAAGGATAGAAAACTGAGAAAACGCTAACACAATATTAGTCACTGAAAAGAAAATCAGTACCGTTTCCGGACAAAAGACGCACAATATAATAATTGTCTCGACACAACATCAAATTACATGCAAAAACAACAAAGCCATGAGCTACCTCGAACTTGAAACTTGGTTAACGAATCTATGCTTGCAAATTCCAAAATTCTCGACCCAATACGAATTTCTTCAAGCACACTTCCACATCGATTTTACTACAACGAAGTTATAATCAAAAAACCATTTTAGGTACCTCATTTGTGAAGCACCACGTTTAACGGTTTAAGGCCTCCATTGTGACTACGATTCCGTGTTGGAGCGGAAAGGGATGGCCCGGGAACTGGAAGTTATGTAGAAAACAAACTACCTGTCTTAACCATCGAACATTCTGTGAAACTTGTACAACCAGGTTGTGAATTGATTTCCATTAAGTAAAATGAGAACATTTATTTGAACACGTACAAATCGTCACAGCTACTGTGCCGCAATAAATAGTTGGGTTAAAAGTAAGCAACGACAAACAAGTGGCGATACGGCAAATTAATCTTCATAGAATGCAAATCTTCATTACGTAATCTTCGGTAGTGAACAGGTAGTATGAACTCACTATGAGAAGAGACACAAAATGGCAATTAGCTACATACCAATTTTCCACACCCAATACGAACCAAGTTTCCTATGGAATTAAATTCGAACTGCACACTCAAATATGGCTTCCTAAAACATCAATCGGTATAACGTGAAATCGAACTACAGATTCCCGAAGAATATTTCGTCACACATATCTCGTCAAACCCCGTTATAACAGTCTTCACAGTTAGGCTACGTAATGTAATGAAATAAAGTCATTACCTGGTCAGGTTTTCTTGTAACTGGTTTGTGGCAACTCTATGAACAATTCAACGGTACGGATGGCATGGTGAACTCAATTATGGAACAGAAATGAACGGAAGGATTGGCGTGAGCAGGAATTGATTACGGCCAACATCTTACTTCTACTTGAACCAAGACTAAAGTGACGTCTTCTGAGCATCACATGTCGGGGGGGCAAGTCATTCGAGAAAACAAGTAGGGGAACGAGTATTGCAGAAAAGCTAAGTGCTGAGATGTGTCGCCTAGTGGGAAACACTGGCTACATCGAGTCCCAATTCCAAAGTAGCTATATGCAACGTGTCATTCAGTCATCCTCTCTCCTTATTCTCAAGGCAGTGAGTATATGCAGTAAAGAAGATGATTTGCATAACGGTTTAAAATTAGATATGAGTTAAACTGTTGATAAATAAAAAAACTTAATAACTATCGTTATTAAATGATTTAGAAACCATGAAGGTTCAGCAATAATTAAAAAATACATTAAACACTGCTGGCATTTTTCGTATCCATGCTGAGGCAGGCACAAGTCTGAAGCAAGCAAATATTACAGAAGCCACAAAATACAGTCACCAACACTGCTTTCATTTAGTAGACATCAATATCATGTAACCACAGGAGACTGATATCCAAGACGGATGACCAAGTCTAGCTTCCACTGATTTCATTTAGTGCATGTCTCAATCATGAAACCCCAAGGAGGCCAACAATAAGTGCTGGAAAGACCGAAGGTATCAGGACCATGGAAATTTTGCACATCGTTTGAATCTTCTTGTATTTCATTGTCAGCTTTCAATAATCACCATCGATCTTTCCACACTGTGGGACAGCTTTCTTCCTATTTTGTTATGCCTCACCTTTCTCTTATCCATCAGTTAAATGGCAAAGCAGCTGAACTCGACAGTCACCTTCACCCCATTCCAAGTTGCCCAAGCCTGGCTCTCCTCTCTCTCTCTTGAAGCTCCACATACCCAAAGCTCGAACACAGCCCAACAGGCTACTCTTATGTATCCTTGTGATAGCTAAGGTTTGACTTGGGACTGCTCTAGCTGTAAGACTAAAAAACTATTTTTTACTTGACAACTATTATGGTGTAGAGATTCGAAATGTCATGATTAGAATGACATTAGCGCTTAATGAATGTCTTTAAACATAGATCTAGAAAAGTGCTTTGTAAACTATACTGTTATCCAGTATGTGAATCTTAGTAGAGCTCTCTGACTTTAACAAAATCCTTTCCTTCATGATTGAACAAGATAAGTCCCGCCCTGAAGCAGGTGGTGTACGGGTATTGGCTTACCCCTTCTTGTTATACTCATCTACTGTGAAAAAACGGTGTGTGTGCATTGAAGCAAACAAACAACCAGTGCCTTTGACGTTACGTCTGGTCATTCCAAGCAAGTGATCAAAGAGGTTTTCAAGGAAACTGTGAATGAAGCTTTGATAGTACTTCCATCCCAGAGATATGCTGGTGCAAGAATGACTTATTGTTAAGAAAAATCTCCAAAATTGTTATCCTCAGTAATTTCTAGATGCTCTTCTAGAAAAGTCAAGGAAATAATCGCTCGATGTAATGAGCTCAGTCCTCAACCAAACCTAAGATGAATTAATCACATGGGCGGTCATACCCTGTTGTGATGGGCTGTGTAACCAGTCAATAGAATCCTCCAGAATAATGGCATGCATGTTGTTTCTAAAGCACTTCAAACCATGTGTATTTTTTTTACTGTCTCCCCATACATTTGTTAGGCTGCTTGTCAGAGCACACCATGTTTGGTAATCTGTTAAGATGAGGGGGAGGAGCCCACAAGATTCTCAGACATTGAGCTAATTGGTAGATATATACAGCAAAAGATTGTGTATGCTATACCTTGCATTGACTGCCTACTTGTCTCTTTTAGACATAAAGATAAAACTATGGTGAAAGAAATAGCCAGCACTTTGATAATGTCACCAACAACAGGCCGTCCAGTGCTATTGCCTACTATGTTGCAGCATTTCCACTACGATCCAGATGAGAGATCAGACTCAGTGTTGTACTGTAAACCAAATTTCACAACCAGAATAATGCTGAAATTGTTCACTATTTTGATCAATAAAGAACCATGAATATTAGTAAAATTACCCAGTAATGGGAGAAGTCGAAGCACTGAATTATTGGCTAGTTTAATCTCCCATGATCCCTTGCTCTTGCCTCATTGCAGGCAAAGATTTATGGGGGAGAATGTTTCTGTTTGTATGTGCTTGTGTCATTGGATTTTACTGTACAAGTTCACCTTTGAGTCTGTTTGGAATTGTTGTATTGCTATTTGGTGGTGTCATTTGGGTAATCTCGAAGCCCATTGAGACATCAGTTCTAATGAATACATTTTAAAGTTTTTTGGCAAATTGTACAAATATTCACCAATTGAAGCTAAACTGATGGTAAAGTATAGTAATCACATCACAATAAACACTGTGAAGAATTTTACGGAATCACAGTAAAAAGTATTATAATTTTGTTTTGTTTTCTTTAGGTGGTGTCAACAGAAGTTCCAATGAAGTACTTTGCTTTTTTACTGATTTCAATCTTCTATATCATCTACTGCAACACTGAAATTCCATCAGATTATATTCCCAAGGCTGTGATAGAAAAATTACACTATTCAACATTTGTGAATGCTACGTACGAATTCATAAGTTCACTTGCTGCAAATCCTAATTTCACAGCAAAATTCTATATATTTTACAGAGATGCTGTACCAACACTCTTGGAAAATCCATTTTGTCTAAATAAGTCAGGAAACTTTGGAATTTCCGGAAATGATTCGGAGTACTTAAATTTATTTGGTTCCAGTTTAATAGAACTAATAGACATGGAGTCTGACGGAGATTTTGTAGAACCTGCAGAAGATAGTGGGCCTTTATTAGATATCCTTTACAAAATAGTATTCATCCTTAAAAATAATACTCAGCTTGATACATTTACTACGAAAATAAATAAAAACATTAACATGGCGATACCAGATATACGAGATTGCTTATCCGATAAAATTGAAACTTTGATCTCTTTGGTAGGTGAAAGATTTCTGGAATTCTTGAACTAACAACTACATTAAGAATTGAGAAGTAAAACCCTACATATTATCATTGCTGTGTGACACTACCAACATAATAAAAAAAGAGCATATTTCCGCAATTGTGTTAAATTAAAGTCAATTCAATAACACTATCAAGAATAGGACCTATGTTATCACCCTGGGCCATTTCCTGGTTCAGAAAATGTATCGTTGAGTAATAAATATGAATTTATTAGTGTTCCATGTTAATTATGCTCACAGAAATAAAATTGATGCAACCACCAAAACAAGCGAACAGAGAAGAAACTACATTAAATTTAGTTTGCAGTAGTACAAGCATTATTACATCAGTCGAATTTTAAGATGATCGTGTGTGATGGTTATTGCTGGTAGTGTTATTCTTGAAATGAATATGTATAAACCAAACAAACTCTCACCCACATCCATACCTGTAACAAGCATCAACTGTATTATGTGTTCAAGGGACTAAACAAGTCTATTCAGAAAGTAAAAGTATAATAGCAAAATTATTTTCACTTAAAGATTGTTCTTTGAGACCATCATTAGACTAAATAATTAACTGTAGGCCATCGAAATCTGAAATTCTTAAGGTTAGTCTAGTTTTCCTTTTAAACAGTACATGTGTAAATGAGCAAGATTCAGATTACTATGAACCTAAAGTAGAATAGCAGCATAAACCTTCAGTCACCCTATAATGATTTTTTTTCATTTTGAATACTAAGACTAGCTAAGTCACTGATATAGCATGTACTGCACTCATAACATGTACCGCCTCACACTCAAGAAGAATTCTGGTTAAAACACGAATGCTGCTGATAGACATTACTTTTAAAAATGATCATATAAGTGACCTAATGTAGTACGTACTATTTCTAATGCTCCAATTCATACACTAGCAAAATAAGAAGTATGTTTGAAGACCAGCAGTTCGTAATTTATTGTTTTGTCTTTTATGACCTTCTTTTAGTAATCCTTGTAGGCTAACTGTAACAAGTTTGTGTGAAGTCTTGTTTGGTCTTTCTTTAAGGTGAAGTCTCTTTGTTGAGCACTAGAGAGATTTGCAATGAAGAGACTATGCTGAAAACTTCGAGAACAAAAACAGAAACTAAGTGAAATTATATCAATAATCGATCACACCATTTACTTCTGCTGATTGCAGTTTGATTTTTTTCACTTATTTTATAGAAACTGGGATCAGCTATTCCAGACCACCCCGACAAATTTGTTTTCTTACTGTAGCTACAAATAGTGTCGTCATTCTGGGACTTATATCCCTGATAAATATTTCATCATAAGAGCAAACCTTTTCTTTTCAAATCAATTCACTGAAGTTTTTCTTGCTCTGATGTTCAAGGGTTACTCGCCAGTTTAAGCTGAGGTAGGTGGTGTTTTTGGCGGAGAAGAGCGTAGCTTAAAATGGACATCGAATTACGAAATGATGGTTTGTAGGTTGGTTGCACTTTTGTAATGTGGGAAGAGCCGAAACCAGAGTGCAGATTGCTATGAAATTTAGGACATTGCTAGATAGCCCCAAAAGTATTGCTGATCTCGAATTTGGTGTAAATTGATCAAATACAATCCACGAAATTACGATTTTTCAAATTTGTCAATCTAACACCCACCATTGTAAATTTGGAATCCTGAATATTAAAAAAAAATTAGGCGAGCATACACAGCTGTGCTGCTGGTAATCAAGTAAACTTTTTAAATACGCCAAAATAAATTGTGGATGCTACCTTACAGCTAACAATCTTTTTGATGTAACTCAACAAAATTATAACTTCTGACTATAGCACTAGAGGAAGGCAAGCAAATGGGAATAAAAATAAAAGGATTCATTAACGACTCACACTCGTTTCATGTGAAAAAAAAAGAATGCTTGGAAGAATTTAGTAACATGGCAATCAAACTGCCGTTGACACTATCAGCGGGAATCTCAAATGTGAAACCTCAAATCGCCACTGCAGGAGGAAACCGCTCATATAAAACAAAAGCAAACAGCAGACGACATGTTTATATCGCAACACTAAGCAATAATTTAGCTTCATAAAATAATTTAACGTTTCCTGGTTTGCTATCGAAACTACACTCTTAATTCCGTGTTGCAAGAATAAATAGACCTAACATCGAACGCAATAGGCCTATTTCTCTACTGTTATTGCTTCTGAAACTAAAATGAGAGATAACAATTAGGCCTAAAATAAGGCTTTAAAGTTATTTAATGTAATCTTCACATGCAAGCTTACACCGTCTGACCCTCAGTTGTGATCATTCCAATTAAAAAAAAATTAGCATTCGCAGTTGCAATACATGCCAAAAGTGTGTGCTTCAACAGTGTCGTAGAAGGTGGCATAGGGGCCACGGATATTTTGAATCTTTTGATTATTGTAAATTACTATCGTAACTGATGATTGTTTAGCTTGCAGGTAAATGCTTTATTGTTAATATTTTGAATGTAGGAAAAATACTCTAGAATAAATATAAACAATGTAAGCATTATTGACGGATTCACGTTCTTTGGCAGCTTAACCATGGCAGCTAACATGGCCTTTTACTATGGCAGCGATGGGGTAAACAGGCTGCAAATAACGAAACATAAAATAACTGTGGAGCAAACAAAAGTATCTTAAAATTAATATGAAATGTAGCCTACCAAAAATGAAAAAAAGCTAAAATGTAAAAAAAAAACACCAGCAAAGAGCTTCAGCTCAAATGTAACAGAGTGAAAATAGGACCATTAGTTAGTATTGTCAAGCCATTATAATCAGAGTAAATACAAATTTAAAATAATATTCTCTCTGCTCCGCCTACAATAGGCCCAAAGCCTGTTTCTTAGGAATAGCTCCTGCATATTTGAGTACGACGGTCCATAATACTATTTTCAGTCTCCGGACCACAGTGGTCATTAATTGTGGATAGAGTTTGATCCTATGGAGAGCAGGTTGTTAGTCTGATCAGCGGAGGGCCCTAGTGGAATTCACAATCATGTCGTCTGTACTTTGTGCACATAGTCTGTTGCAACTTGTTCATACCTTTAGGATCTTATTTTAAGATTTTCTACAACTTTAAGAAGTAATGACAAAGACTCTCCATCTGTAGTTCCAGAATGGATGAGATATTTTCACACGAATGTGCCATGGAGTGATGGATTGCTGTTCTGAATTGTGCTGATGGTTAGCAAGTAGATTCAGATATCTCCTTTTTCATTGGTTCCCTAGACTAGTGATTTTCTAGTTTGTTATCTTCTACTTCTCTTCTTGTGACTGTGGACATTTTCTGAGTATTCTGATTGGGTAGTTAGCATCTTACCCTTTTATATTCTCGTTCGTCTTTCATTTGGAAGTCTGATTCCTCTTCCTCAGAGTCTCCGTTGTGACTTGAATTCTCATAGTTTTCAGTGTTTGTCCCACCTTAAAGTGAATTAGGTCGTGATTTATCTGTTATATAAACTGGCTGATCTTTGTTACCCTTACTTTCCTCATGCAGATTCAAGGTCATACGTAGGGGACAATACCTATCCATGCTGACAGGCTCAAAGTACAGTTCATCATAACATCATCCAGCCTGCAAATATTCTGTACAGGCATTTTTAAATACGAGCAAGTTTGCTCATGAACTTCTTAACTGTGTCAGACTGTATATGATTCGGTTTCACAATATGACATTTCTTGAATTCAGTGGCTAGTGATGCTTGTTGTACCGTGTTTTTGCTCTTCTGGCTGCTTGCTGTAAGTGGTCAGCATGAATCTTTTATGCCTATTTTTATACTGTGGGTCCTCTAGCAACATGTGGAAGTAGCAAGGCTTGCAGTCTTCTCACCTGAGTCTTTTGATCTTATGAGATATTATGGTATTAGTATTAAAAAACGCTTAAGCGTATAAAATACGGATGTAAGCCTTAAAAAACTTAAAGCCCTAAAAGAACAGATATTAGAAAAAGACATGTAAGCCATCATCGTCACACTAATACGTGTAAAAGAATCTCCAGCGACCAAAAAACAAGCTAGAGCTTCTTTTACACGTATTAGTGCGATGCTGATGGCTTACATGTCTTTTTCTAATATCTGTTGTTTTAGGGCTTTAAGTTTTTTAAGGCTTACATCCGTATTTTATACGCTTAAGCGTTTTTTAATACTAATATCCCTTTTTTTTTCTTGTTTTAGCAAGAATAACACAGAAAAGAACACTGTAATCACCTTAAAATAACTGTTATAAGAGAGTCTTTTCTATGGCTGATTCGTTTTATACTGCTAAGAGCGACTTTTGTACCCAGTTTCATGTTTTTAGCTTGGTCTATAAGAATTTGCTGCCCAAACCCCTGGGAGGCATCACGAGGAGGTTCAGGGGCGGGAGGGGGGAGGGGGCACTGATGGCACTTTTGGTATTTCATTGGGGTCCATGGCTGGTTCGATTTTTACTGTTAAGAAAGACTTGTGTACCAAATTTATGTTTTTTGCAAAATTTCTGGAAAAATTTGTTACTCCACTTAATGATTTCTGCCCAGTGCTCTACTATAATAATTGCTCTGCCAATGCGAATACTGCAGTAACATCAAAATCGTGTTCAAAAGGCCCTGATCGGTGTTAATACCTACATTTTGAGCTATACAAATTGAAAATCGGTTCATTGGTTCGATCTCTAGGTGGGAGCAAAGGTTTTAGCCCATTTGGCTTTCCGTGTCAAGAATATTGTAGTTACGTTAAAATAGCCTGCGAAAGGCCCTAGGCCTTGTCCATACCTACGTTTTAAGCTATAGAACTTGAAAATCGGTTCTGTGGTTCGATCTCCAGGTGAGGACAAAGAGTCCCAACAGCAACATTAATGATTTCTGCCCAGTGCTCTGCAATAATAATTGCTCTGCCGACGAGTATACTGCAGTCACATCAAAGTCGGGTTCAAAAGACCCTGGTCGGTGTTAATACCTACATTTTAAGCTATACTAATTGAAAATCGGTTCATTGGTTCCATCTCTAGGGGAGAGCAAAACTTTTAGCCCATTTGACTTTCCGTGTCAAGAATATTGTAGTTACGTTAAAATAGCCTGCGAAAGGCCCTAGACTTGTCCAGACATACGTTTTAAGCTATAGAACTTGAAAATCGGTTCAGTGGTTCGGTCTCCAGGTGAGGGCAAAGAGTCACAACAACAACAACAAGAAATGGCCGTGCTGTAGACGCCGAACGGTTTGATTGTTGTCATTAAAATTTGTAATGTGGTGAAATAGTTACGACACGACCCCAAGTACCGAATTTCGTTGGTCTATGTCAATTCTGGGCGAGACTATAGGAGTTCAAAGTTTGACGTTTAACATGGAAGTTCATGCTGAGGCTTACATAAGGACCGCTACCGTGGTCCTTGATTTCTCAGTCTTCTTGTGTAAGCTGGAGAAGGTAGCCTGATGTTTAGCACGACTGTCCTGTGTGTCTGAGGTCCCAGGTTCAAACCTACCATCACCCCACACCTTTCCCTCGCCCGGCTACTTCGGGAAGAGTATGACCCTATGATGTCTCGTGCTTTTGTCAATTGTGGTATGTAAAAGGTACTACGAATTTTCAGTACGACTTACCTATCAAAAGTGATCCTCTCAGTTTCTGGTTGGGAGTGCACGTAACCGCCAAAGTCTTCTTGTCATGTGTTGTAAACCTTGCCCACTAGAGGCAATTCAACTGGTGTCTGAGGAACGATTATCAAACGGAAATGCTTGCAGGCATGTACTGATTCTTTGGGTAATCTTCTCCATGGAACTTTCTGGTCAAAAGATGAGTAGCATATGGGTACATTCAGGACACCACCCTTAAATGGTCACGAACACGGAACAGACATAGCCACAAACAGTCAATGGTGGTTAAAAAAAACTATTCATGAATAGCAAAAATACTGGCAGTGACAATAGTAATAAGTTTCTCTGCGTAAAAATCACAAAAAAATCTATGTCCAGAAGAAAAAAAGAGTAAAAGTCATAATAAAACGTGAAAGTCTCTAATATCAGAAAATCAATAAATAAAATAAAATAAAATAAATAACATTATTTAACACTCTAGAAAATGATATTATATGGTGCTTCAACCATCTCCTTCACTCCTTTGTATAGGAGGATATCACTCCTTTGAAGGGTCGAACCATTCAGAACTTGGCGGCCCCTTTTACCAGTTTTGGTTTTTGATATGATGTCACTCTTTTTTTTAATTGTGTATTGGCTCAACTCCACTATCGTGCAGATGTGTACTATAAAGTGCTACGTCAACAAGAAAATGGTTTTCAACAATTTGCTACTACCTTTTGCCTATAGGCTGAACCAGTGTCAACTTAGTCACCTCTTTATGGGTTTTTGGTTTGGGTTTAATTTTGTTGTGATTGGGTTTATTTAGTTAGTTTTGGTGTTTTGTTATCACTCCTTTGAAGGGCCGAACCACTTTCAACTTAGTGGCCTCTTTACCAGTTTTTGGCTTTGTTTATTTTACTTTGTTTTTACAGTTGGTTTATTTTTCGGGAATTGGACGTGAATACAATTTCTTTGCAACGTTGTTTAGATTTATCGTGATGCACTAGTGTGTGTCTAGGCACGTACGTCAGAATTCACATTCTCATTGTCCGAACTTTGGCTGTCCAATGAGACACGGTGCCGACAATACTAACAATGGTTATAACAATATTTTCGTACTTACGCACCCTCCCACGCCATTCCCGGTATGCCCCCAAGATCCAAACTAAAAAAGATACGCAGTTCGTATGTACTGCACCCATTCGTCTAATTTAATAGCTGGAAGCCTTCCCGTTTTTTTGGTATCGATGAATAATCACCCTATGGAAATTAACATGGGGATGAGCGGACTAGCTAATAGCTAGCTAGTAGCTAGCTAGGAACTAGTAACACATTTACAATGTTATTGAGGGTCAGATTTTGCATTGAAAGCAGCTTAGCTGGCATTCCTACACGAGTTAATTTTTGTCAGGTGGGTCATTGGTCTCGATTTCAACACAATTTAAGCTTTTGTACCGCATTATTACTTTTCCCCAAGTACCTGAAATGTGCCCAACTATGCTTCAAGATATAAGACACTGACACTATGGTGCCGTGCTACAATGGTTTACAACCTCCACAATTGGACTGATTGGATGTGTTTTGTGTTGATTGTTGCCTAACTTAGCGTGACACACTAGCGTGTGTCTAGATCCTACTGTTCAATATTACAATTGTTATCAGTTGTAATTATAATTACGTACACGTTTTACATAATGTTCTATCCTTCTGTCGTGCAACACGCAGATTTGTGTGTTGATGTGTATCCTTGTTTATCTATGCAGGTATTTTAGTTTGTGGTGCAGCGGATGTTAGAGTTAAGTTAGCAGTAAGTAGAGTGAGTCCATGACGTTGGGGTCTGTAGTACTCAAGTAATAAAGTAATAATAATAATAATTGTAATTGTTATTATTGTTACAATTTTTACAATGGGTCATCTAAAGAAAATATATAAACCAAAACGGTACAATAGTACATGGTACAGTGTGATAAAATGCAAAGTTCTAGAGCTCCTGGAAAGATATATCAGCCTTTCATTCCTGTAAAAGTACAAATGGGAAAAAGTGAAAAACTATTATTATTTCTTTGTATCAAATGTGCTGAAGATAGAAATCAATAATGTAAACACAGTGATGATGAAAGAAGTTTTCATAGGAACAAGGACTATAGATGAGTTAAATAAAACAATAGAAAAAGACTACACAATTATCGAAATTTACGTATGAAGTATAATATATTTTGAAGAGAGAAGCAATGAATTAATCAGGGATTAAGTAAAAGACTTTATGAAAATAAAATTAGAAACCAGTCCATGGAAAGAATATTTTAAAACCAAAGAGGAATGATAAGCTCAGTAAAAGACAAATTAGATAGACTTAGATCCTGATAATATTGATGAAAATCCTGGAAAAAGAACTGTTGCTAAAATATTTCTGAATTCTTTACGAGAAAAATTTGGCCAGAAGCAAAATACATGTCAAACTGAATATGTTGCAAATCTTGAACGATTTTATGTTAAATAATATTAGCTGAGATATTAGATAAAATAGATATAAAATTTATAAATGATGAGATGGTTCAAATTGCATACAACTTTAAGTATTATTACATAGAAAATAGTACAAGTGGAAACATCTTTGTTGCAGCCTTTACTAAATATAATGCAATATTAAGATTGTGCAAAATGTTAGATGAATTAGGAGAATCATTAATATATTTTGACACGGTTTCAATATTTTACATGGACAGTGGTAAAAACACAGTGGAAACTGGATGCATGTTAGGAGAATGGACTGATGAATTAGGTAAAGGAAAATGGATTAAAGATTAGGCATCAAGAGGACCAAAGAGCTATTATTATGAGACAAATGATGGAGAAATTGACACAAAAATAAAGGGTTGCACTCTGAATTTTAAAAACTAAAAAGTTAAACGGTGAAATAATGATAAAATTAATACAGACTTAAGTAAAAGAAATTGTAAATTTGGAATATAATCAAATAACAAGAGTTGCCCAAAAATAAAATCTAGTTAACAAACAAGATGTAAAAACTTTTTTTTTCATATGATAACAGAATAGTACTTTCAAATTATGATATTATTCCTGATGGTTATCATAGGGTGTCATCAGTTTGGAATGAATAGAGCAAATTTTATGAAACCAAACCGGTCTTTGTGATAAAAACACTATTTAAGATCATTATCTTTGGATATCCTAGAATTGTAACTACTATAAAGTCCTAATCATTCATTGTAAACTTTATCTCCTTTCGTTCTTATTACTTTTTCAACAAGGTAAACAACAGGATAGTTTGTTTTTTTGTAATTCAAATACATAAATTAGACCTTTTATTTCTTCTCCATTGAAGTCCTTGATTCTGTATGTAATCGGTTATGATTTTACAACATGACTTATTTCAAATATTTCTGCTGACCAATTCGGAGTATATCCTTTCTCAAATATACCTTTCAGTTTACAAATTCTGACTTTATCTCCAACTTTAAATTTGGGTCACTTTTTTTTTTTTTTATAAATTTAATGTTTTTGTAAACAGTGTCTAACAATTATTTTTCATTCTTTTTATTAACTTCAGTCGGATTCATACCATTTATTCTATGTTCACAGTTATTGTATTCAGTTATCAATTTTAGTAGCATTTCCATCCACCTTGAAGATTAAGCCATTTCCCCATTTATTCTTTCAATGTTCGATTAAATTCCGCCACAAGAAAAGCTTTTCTATCTGTAAAAGTTGAATAATGATTTACATGTAAATTTCATCGGTTTCTGAAATTCCTTGCACTAAAACTGTTTTCCATGATTAGTTTGGAGATTTTTATAAACTCTATCCTTTAATACGGTTTCAAATGCTGCTGAAACATTAGGTCCTGTTTTATTCTTAACAGGATAGCTCAAGCAACTTTATAAAATACGCAAATAACTGTTAATATGTGTTTATAACCTTTGTTAATTTTAAGAAATACCTTTTAATTTTCCAGAATCCGTTGCTACTAAATCAGCTTACATTAAATCATCTATTCCATATGTAATAACTTTTCTTCTGGGAAAATTTCTTCTAGCAAGTTTATGAAGTTCATTTATAATCTTCATAAACAGTTGTAATAAATGTATTTTATTGCATTTATTAAAATTTAATAAATGTAATAAATTAATAAAAAAAGACACATCATAATTATGAAGTACTGAATCCTAAAAGGATGCAAAACTGCTAAGCAGTACACCATAGGTATCAGAGATTTAGTTCTGAAAGAATACATAGTTCAAGAAAGCTAAATTACAGTTTACACTACTGTTTCCAGTTTTTCGTTTTATTCTTGAACACCAGTATACATTGTTTTTGGATTGTAGTAGCTCTTTGAAAGACCCATTTATTACACTACATAAAACTTTGTAACTAAAGTTAATTATTCAGAAGGATTACTATTCTCTGAGTTATCTATATAGCTTGTATTCAGAGTGTTAAATTTTAATAAAATTGTATTTTGGCAATTCTTACATTTCACAAAAACTCTAAACTCATTTGAGGTCCTAAAAGATATAAAATAAATGACATTCTGATTATTAATATGATTTAAGGGAAATGTACTAATACTCTCTTTTTTAACAATCCATTCATTCAGATGTTTTTCTTCAATCCAAAACAATAAAATCGGATATTGGCTACCCTTTGTAGTTGAAGCCTTCTTTATTTGTTGAATATTAGCTGATAGTGCAATGGATTTAGTTTTCTCTGCATTTGATGATGAAATAATGAATATCCATTACTGTTATCAACTCTGGTTCCATGTTTAGTTTCAAATTTTCAATATTTAATTTCATCCTCAGTTAACACATCTGTCTAATTTATATTGTATATATCCATTTATTACAATTAAAAATTAAAATTTATTGAAACATCATTTACCATAAAAGTACATTATGGCATAACCACATTTTCTAACCCTTAGATATAATGACCGAAAGTCATCCCTTAATGCTATTATTTGCTCACCATCACTTCTATCTACCAATTCCTGATCTAGCTTAGTATTTGCAGCCTCCAATCCTCTAATCTTCTCCTCCTCTTTCGTTCTAACTTTTCTACAATAACACGAACCCATCCTCTATCACTTTTCCATTCTCAACAATATTTATTATGGCTTCCTTATATTCTGATTTAATATTTTCTATAACAGGTGTAATGGTTTATCGAATAAGACCTTCCAAATGATTTTTTCATCTATATTTCCATGAATTAAAGTCATAAGGAAATTACGTGTTACCACATCTGCTTCATCAACAGGTTCAGCCGCATTTATTATTTTCTTCCCTGAAGCATCATAATTTCCTTCTTTATATTTTCCTATAAAACAGACTTTGATTTTATTTTTTATATTTGTTTTAAATTGGTACAAATATTTCTTATTAATTACATGATTATTCTCAGTAATGACTATGGATTGTGTAACAGGAATAGAACAAGCATCGTATTCGCATTAAAAAACCGCTCAAGCGTATAAAATATGGATGTAAGCCTTAGAAAACGTTTTACTGAAAAGGAACAGATACGACAAAAAGACATGTAAGCCATCTTCGTCGCACTAATACATGTAAGAGAAATGCCAGCTTTGTAAGCCTTAGGAAAACTCAAAGCTCTAAAGGACAGACACAAGATAAAGCCATGTAAGCCTTTAGTTTTGCATTACTATGTGTAAAATAATCTCCAGCAACCCAAAAAACACGATGAGCTTCTTTTACATGTCTTAGTGCAATGCTGATGGCTTAGCCTACATGTTTTTTCTTGTATCTGTTCCTTTAGAGTATTAAGTTTTTTTTCCAGATTGACAAAGCTGCAGCTTCTTTTACACTTATTAGTGCGACACTGACGGCCTATATAATTTTCCTTGTATCTGTTTCTTTAGAGCGTTAAGGTTTTTTAGGCTTACATCCGTATTTTATAAGCTTAAGCGTTTTTTTAAAATACTAATATACGTTATTTTTTAAATTGGAAAAATAATTTTTTTTATTCCATTATGTTGACGTGGAAGTGACGACCGCCCTAGTTATTGATGGTTGTGGTTTTGACCTGTACTGATAACACTGCTAATTCATTAAGGAAACATTTTATTACGTCAGAGTGACACCAATACTGTTCGTATACAATTGACTCACTGTAATTGTTTATGGAAGTATATCAGTTGTAATCTATTGCGTTCATAAGAATGCATTAAAATGCGTAGCACATTTTTGTGAAGCCAGTAGTGACGTACACATTAGAAAAGTACCTTTAGTTATTAAAAACAAATCAAAACTACAAGCAACTGAGCACAAGTGCATTATCAAAACGTACCAATAAAAGAAAACGAAAAAAAAACACGCTCATTTAAAAAAAAAATGATTAAATCACTAACTAGGCATTGGCAAAAATACGATGCAACAACAAATATGCAACAGACGTGATATCAGGAACAAAACCCACAAGGGTGAAAGAATCCGACAAGTTTCAGCCAATCAAAGTAGTGATATCAGAGCCAAAATGGCTACAACCAAGTTACTACATAACCTAATGCCACCCAATATTGCTTCAGACGTTAAATGAAAAACTGACCATTGATACGGATTGTAGCAATAGTCAGGGTTCACATTTAACTTTTGATCGAATACTCGGTGGGATAGCTTGGCAACTAATGTAGCAACTTGGTGGCAGCCATTTTTGTTCCATTATCACTAGTTTGATTGGGTGAAACTTGGTGGGTTCTTTCACCCTTGTGGGTTTTGTTTCTGATATTGGTATTAAAAAATGCTTAGGCATATAAAATACAGATGTAAGCCTAAGAAAAACTTATTGCTCTAAAGGAATATATATTTTTTGAAAGATATATAAGCCATCAGCACCACACTAACATGTGTTAAGAAGCTCCAGCTTGTTTTTGTTTTGGACACTAAGACTTACACATATTATTAGTGCAATGCTGTTGGCTTACATGTTTTTTCTTTTATCTGTTCCTTTAGATGCAAGAAAAATGATATTTGTAAGACTGTTTTGAGGCTTATATCCGTATTGTATATGCTTACATGTTTTATAAATAAAATTATTAAGTTTATTCTGAACTCAACATGGTAGTCATAGTGTAGACAATCTGTATTAATTAACAAAAACGGAACGTTAAATGTTTAAAGTAAGGATCTAAAGACAAAACCTGGAAGGAACACGGACAAGCTTTGACAGTCAGGGACTAGGTGTAAAATTTTGTCAGTAAGAGGCTGGTAAGCATTAGACCCTTACTACCTGGTGGTTAGCTTAGTTCTAGTCTCTTCGGACTGAAATGTGTGTATGAACGGTTGTAGCAGTTTTTCTTTGTTCTTAGAATATTGTTACGGAACTTTAATAACACAATTTTCTTGTGAAGTATGGCATTTTGTCTTTTAATGCTTTAGAATTTTTTATTATATTTCGTAAATTTATGGTAGAGGATTACCATAATGCTCTCTGCTACGAATATGCTGGCATGTTGCTAAATTGAAAAATAATTTTCAACGTAAAGCAAAGCAGGAAACGTATAACCGTACTACCACTTGATCATCACATGGGTCATTGTAGGATGATTTCCAGTTTTTCGTCAAAATGTATGTATTTCTGACCACCGGGTAGTAAGGGTCTAATGCTTACCAGCCTCTTACTGACAAAATATTACACCTAGACCCTGACTGTCAAAGCTTGTCCATCTACCTTCTAGGTTTTGACTTTTAGATCCTTACTCTAAACATTTAACGTTCCGT
Organism: Lithobius niger; assembly: GCA_023313725.1. Classification (NCBI taxonomy): domain Eukaryota; kingdom Metazoa; phylum Arthropoda; class Chilopoda; order Lithobiomorpha; family Lithobiidae; genus Lithobius; species Lithobius niger. The sequence goes on along the minus strand of JAHWFP010157672.1, from coordinate 7,498 downwards.
TTTTGTTTATTAATTCGTGTTACTTTTAGAATTGCAGCTAAACTGTAAAACAGTGCAGTTGACGGTCAAAGCTGAGAGTTTAACACAAGAGACCTAGGATGACCCTTACTAACCTGGCTATCGCCAATGGTAACAATAGAAACAAATTCTTTAATCTTCAGTCTATGTCTTGCAGCTGGCGTTTGCTAATTGGTATTGTTGCATAATAACAATGTTTAAAACAATGTAAAACAATCAATATGGTGGTTTAGAGCTCTGTAACCCCTGAACCACTTGACCAATTAGAAAAGGCCTTATGAAAAGGGCACATCTACAGAGCAGTACCTGTAAAATGAGCTAAGAACCAGCTTTATAGGACAAATGGTTTGACCTGTAGAGAGGACAGACGAAAGTATCCCCAGAACAACAAGAAGAAGCAGAACAAGAAGTTGTCTATTTGGCCCCTGTCTGCATCTCGGGTTTGGCTGGACCGAATTTCGCAATTTTTGGACTGCAGACAGGCCTTGACTAGTCAAGGCTAGATTCCAAATTTGGTTTAAAGATGTTTACTTTTGACGGAGTTATAAGCTTTCAAAGGTGAGAGTTTAATGCAGAGGTCCTAGGTCGACCCTTGTTAATACATTATCCACCCGAAAACAAAACTGGTAGAAAAACCCGCCAAGTTTTCAAAAACGGTAGGCCTTTGAAGGTAGTGATATCATTCCTATTAGCCAAGTTAATCGCACCTACTAATAGTTCGAAAGGTAAATGAAAACTAGAAGATTGCTACTAGCGGTATCAATCTTCAAGTTTTCATTTAACGTCTAAAGTATTATTCGGTGCGATTACCTTGGGTAATAGGATTAACCTTGGCGGCCTTTCCCTGGTGGAATGATATCACTACCTTCAAAGGCCGACCGTTCTTGGAAACTTGGCGGGTTTTTCTACCAGTTTTGGTTTTGGGTGGATATCACAACTTTCATAGGACTGTGAACGTACATAAGGTTACACCGTCTGTTTAGGATGCATCAATCTCATTTTTGCACACACTGACTAAAGAAACGAAATTTAAATTCGCCGGTGGCAAATTTCAAAACCCTCCCACGCATTTGTCCTGACCCCTACAACCCCCAAACCAACAAAAGGACCATCCTCAGATCACCAAGCATCCGTGTGCAGAAATTCAGGTACGTAAGCCTTCGCAATTTTGCACTAGCCATGAGCAAAAAGTCTATGGGATTTAACATGGGAAAAATCTTATTAGCTAGTCAGCTAGCCAGATAGCTAACTAGACAGTAACATAAAAACAACGTTATTGACGCATCTTTTTCTCTATGATTGGTGGACACTCATCCTTTAAATTTTAGTTTTTCTTAATCTCTGACCCTTCCCCTTACATTTTCCACAATTTGAAACATTTCTGTCGCATTGGGATTTATCCTCAACATGCCAAAATATGCTTTCAGTTGCTTACAGTTAACAGACAGTCATGTCTGCCAGAGAGCCGCCTTCTTATCATTAACAATCAATTTTTAACAATCGGATGTCTACAATGGGATGATCTACTGTTACTTGGCGGCGACAAACTAGCGTGTTTCTAGACTCCGAACCCAACAAAGTGCTCTTGGAGTTTCCTCATCCTCTCAACCAGAACATTTATAAAAAAAAAAGATTCATCATTGTCTACAATGGCTGTATTCCCGTTCAATAGTCTTGTTGTCCAAAACCAAATCTGCCTTTCCATATAATACAGTTCTTGCCATTTCACCAAAGGTAAAAGGATAACTTCGAATATTATGTTCGTCAAATTTAATGGATGGAAAGTATCCCTTATGGCGGTGATTAATCAAAAGGTGTATCGATGAATAATTCTTCCATCCTTTGTACTTTTGTTTGTAAAGTTGTTCCCTCATATCATGGACTCCCAGTTCCCATAAAACACGGTGAACAAGATGAGGGAGAAGCTCTAGAATTCGAGTAGGAAGTTGACCAGCATTGTAGTACCAGGATGACGACCTGAAACAGGTGTGAATGGAATAATTTATAGACATTAAAATGCAAAAGTTAGTAAAACTAATTTGAGTTGACGTTGGTTTCCCTAAGGGAGCATTCATAAATTATGTAACACTGGAGGAAGAAGGAGGAGGTGGGCGAGGTGGAGTAGGGGTGTACAATGTTTGTTACATAGCCACTGCCAACAAACCTTATTTTACTGAGTAAATAAAACAACGAAAGTACTGTACAACAATAGACTTTTTTTTAGTTTATTCACGTCTTATTATTAACTAGCAGTTCTATTAGGCTTCGCCCAAGGTATTGTATCGCCCGTGGTTGTTTTGGTAGATGTGGCCTAAATGTTAAATTCGGCAGGCAATTTTGCTTCTAAATTGTTTTTGAGATTGATTAATGACATGTAGAAATGGTCTGAAGTTTCGGCATTAACCCCTTTACTTCCTTGTATAAGAGTAAAGGGCTAAATACTCCAATCGGAACAGAAAAATAAGGTCACACGATTACTTTGGGGGGGGGGGGTTGGGATTAAAGAAATCCGTCAACCTCAGAAGTAAACAATTCGTTGTCATTCCACATGTGGAAGAGGAGAAGAATTATTAGAACAGGCATGACCACCATTAAATTGTTATGTGTTTGGGACAGAAAGATGAACATTTACAAACCACAGCAATTGCGTGCAGGCTTATTCAGTGTAATACGATAACAGAAGGCCTCGGGGGAAAATGATTGAGGGTTACATTATCAGGAGAGGGCAGGGAAGGGGTCTTGTCAAATGTTACATCTTGTTACTAGGGGGATGGAGACAGTGGCGTAACGTACAGATAGGCTAGGTAAGCATTGCTTACGGGCCCCTGTAACTCCGGGGCCCGCCAGGCGTCGAAATATGGACATGGACAACATCATTGAGATTTTTGGATTGAAAAAACCATGCCGAAAGTATCACCTTAAGAGCCTCGAGTAGTGAAATAACTACGATATGCACATTTCATGTTCAAAGTTCAATGTGTTATAAGCAAGTCCAAGTTCCCATTTAACAAGTGCTATAACGTAGCTAATAAGCAAAGCATACAATAATTAGACAGTTAAGTAGGTTTAAAAATACCACACAGACATGTTTTTTTTATAAATTTTTTCAAACATTATTGTTTATTTGCATTACAAAGTAATTTTTTGGGCTGAAAAATTGTTGGGTGTTTGGGTAACGTAAACCAAACAATGTACTGTAAGGTCAAAGATTTGGGGGGGGGGGGCAATAAATGGGGTAGGGCCCACCATAAATTTTGCCTATGGGCCCAGACACACTTTGTTACGCCACTGGATGGAGACGGATAAAAATGACGAAAATTAGTGTTACTTAACTTATGGAAGTTCCCTAAGGCCAAAACTATGAGGTCAGGTTATATTTTTTGTACCAGCTTTAAACTCGTTTTGGCTCAACTCGAAGTGATGTTTTTATTCTTGCACACACATATACAACATCAATGTTATTAAAATCATAATCGAGCGAGGTATATCATCATCAGGGACAACAATGGCACCTGACAAATAGCATGTGAGCAGCTCTTCTGCAATTCGTGTAAAGGAAGAAACTAACGGGTTCATGCCAATGGGAGAGAAAAAAAACCCTCCCTGGTCTGTGTCACAACAGAAATGATGTCATCCTGATTAGATACGAGATAATATAAGAAAAGCCTCCCCTTCCTGGAGTGATGTAATACACAAAAGTGATATCAGAACTCATTAGATAAAGACCTAATGACATAGGCTAACTGAAACATTTAGCAGCCATCTTGGATCTCAGTGGCCATTTTGCATCTTGGCAGCCATCTTGAATCTCGTCTTCCCTCATCGCCCATCTTCAATTTCGGTGGCTATTCAGAATCATGTCGGCCATCTCCAGCCCTCATATCTTGAGTCTGCTGGCTCACTTCCATTGGCTACTACGTCGCATTTCATATTTTTTTTCATTTTATGAATATCTAACATTGGGATTGTGCAAGTATTTTTTCGTATGCTGAGCTGGATTGAGTTTCAAGCACGGACACTGGGGCTGAAGCCAGTGATGTTAGGCACTGGGCTATCGTTGCAGGTTGATGAAAAGCGATTAATACAGAAAAACTGTAGGAGGGGCGTACAATGTGTGAGTGATTTCTTCCTCCCATCCCAGGATGCGTTGAATACGACCATCTCACCATGCCTTTTGGTCGGCCATATTTAATTGTAAGGGGTCCCATTCCATAATTCAATTTTGTCGGTCCTGACATTAAAGGGGCCATCCCATAATGCAATTTCGTCAAATGGGGCCTGCCATCTCATAATGCCGCTTGTATTTCGCTGGCTGACGAGTTGTGACATGTTGGGGATGTCTTGAGGAAAGGCTTATCTCTCTAAGTGTATATATAGTTCAGCTAGAGCCCAACACTTGATTTTGGGATGTAGTTAGTCCTCTTCCTTGTATGTGACAACACATTACTACAGTAATTTAAAATATATAAATTGGTGCCATTTTTCGCCAAATTTGCTGTGCAGATCCAAGTCCTCTATTCAACGATGTTTAAATTTGCCGTGTGTTTAAAGTTTACTTGCCCACTGTTGAAAACTATGACGGACGGACGAACAAGGTCGTTGCCATGGTTTTCCATCGCTGTACAGAAAACTTAAAAAAGCATCAAGCCGCATGGACTTTTATTTTATACACTTATGATTCATGGCTTAATTAATCTAACTTTGTTTCAGTTTTAGAGACTTGAGTTAAAACTGTTATTAGCTGACAGTACAAGGCTGTCGATATATTGAGTGGCTCGTAGATATAAAATACTGAACATTGTCTTGCAAGACGAAATACATAAAAATGTCGCGCTATCATTTAATATTCCTACACTGTCTTTCACATTCGCAAATGGCAGAAATATTTTTTCCGTTTGACTGCCGCTAATGTAACATGTCGTCATGCACGATACTTGTTGCTTTTTTTATGCTACAGGTTGCGCTCGACTTTGTTCTCGTACCTGCAAGGTCAAAATTGCTGGTTGGCGTTGCTATGGTTGGCGGCGCACCTAATAATACTTTAGGCGTTAAATGAAAACTTGAACATTGCTATCGCCAGTAGCAATGTTCTAGTTTTCATTTAACTTTCGAAGTATTAGTAAGTCCGATTAACTTGGCTAACAGGATTAACCTTGGCGGCTTTTCCCTGGTTGAATGATATCACTACTTTGAAAGGCCGACCGCACAACGACGAATAAACCAGTTAGCCAACAAAGGTTCTCTAGTTTCATTTCTGAATTGTTACTTCGATTCCGAAGTAAGTTGTTACTCGATTCTGGGCGGCTTCTCTTATACTAGTTTGGGTTTCGGGTGGATACACTATATACTGTATGATACACTATGCATATAACCAACGGCGTCGAGTGAGTTCTGTTAACAATCAACGAGTGGCGCAGCCACGAATTATTGTTGCCAGAACTCCCGATACGCCGTTGGTTATCCTGCTTATAGCAACCGCATATTGTTCGAGTCGTGGCTGCAACAAACAACAAATTGTGCTGACGTTCTTTAATTTAGAGCTTTACAAGGCACCTGTGCGTGCAACAGTATGTACACAAAGACAGCATTATTATTGCTTGTTTGGTGAAGGGTTCTATGCTCGTGTTTATTGATTGTAACTCAATTCTGAAGTCCCCATCACCGTTCATACCACGGAAACTCAAAGACAAATAGCCCCTTCAGACAACTTTTCTTTAAAAAAAAAAAATTTAGAAGTTGTTTGCAGGAGCTATTCGGCGTCTAGTTTTGCGGTATGAATGGATATGGGCTACTTCGGAATCGAGTAACAATTCAGAAATGAAAGTAGAGAACCTTTGTTGGCTAACTGGTTTATTCGTCGTTGTGCGATAACGGATGCTTTCGGAACCTTGAACAGTGAAGCGGTAAGACAATAAACGTGTAATTACATGACGGAGAGCCAAATGGGCACCATCAATGAGAAATAAATGTGTAAACAAATAAATAAATAATCAAATAAATTTAAAATAATGAAATATATGACCATGACGATGCTTGCGTGATAACGATAACTTCAAAATGTTGTACAATGATACGGGAAAATAAATTAAAAATAATCAAAAATATGACAGACGGTTGTGCCAGCATGGCTATATTTCAACTAGCAGCCGATTGAGATAGCTCTATTGGCTGTGTGAGCTCGAGCGTCTGACGGCCTTAGCTGGCCGACAGTTGTAGTGGCCAGCTAAAGCCGTCGGACGCTTGAGCTCTCACAGGGTATAAAGCTGTCTCAATCGTCTGCAAGTCGAAATCGAAAAGTGACATCTGTTGGCATTAATCTGCGCGTCCATCAAAACAATGGCGGTCTCCGTGTCGTGGTTTGGTAATGCAATAATTAAATTGTTGTATCGGACGTACGTAACGTGTTCTTACCGCAGTTCTTGTGTTTAGTTATTGTGTAAGTGATCCAAAAGTAAAGCATGCATGTCAAAACGAATGTAATTGCCCTTTAAATCCCAAACGCCACCTAATAGATGATGCTGTTGTTAGAAAACGTACGTTTAATTCATTTTTTAAGAACATTAAAATTTTAATACTTGGGAACAAACGCATATATGCGTATAATCTAGGCAGTACACACTCAACACGGGTTTACCATTGTGACTGGCGAGTGATCAGCTGTTCACAAATTTTGAAAGTGGGCTTACTTTTTTATGAGTAACACAAGATACCTGCCCCCTGGGTTTATTGTTCTTGAACTTTGTTATTACTAATGATTTGTTGCAACCAATTTACGTTTTTGAACAAATATTTTTTCTTGCATTGCTTAATGCATGGTGCCAAGAAAAAAAAACTTTTTGAAGAAAATAATGCAAAAACAAATTTTTCCAACGCCTTTTTAGCCCCATCGGCTCGTTGATGGATGGGTGCTCGCTCCCCTAACCCCTTGTTATTTACGCCACTGCCGTAATCCACTTTGTGACGCTACACTGCGTTACGTTGAAAATGTGACGTACGCATTTCCAACATTAGAAATCTTTTGGCTATAGAAGATCATCCACAGTTAGCCTGAATTGTCATGTTATAGGAATAACTAACCAAATCGCTCGCTTCGCTCGCTCCGTTGGTGTCGTCTCGCTTCGTTCGGAGGTTTGCATGAACAAACTATGACGTCATGGACAAACATCATGAAGGTAAAAAAAAAATTGGCGGTATTTTTGCAGTTTTTTTCGCGTATTTGAGGGTCATAATATCAAGTTACAGCAATGAAAATAGGCCTAACAGAAGCGCAGTTTAAATTATCTTTCATTTGGTCCCACTCCCATCTTTATAGGTGTCTTGGTTCAAGAGGAGTAGAGGCACGAACACACACACACATCATACGTTTTTAATGATGTAGATGCCTATAAGGGGGTGAGTCAGATTATTTTGGACCTTAAGCCGGGTAGGGGGATTCAAGATTTTTTTTAGCATCTTAGAGAGAGTATCACGGAAAAAAAAA
>JAHWFP010157671.1:2908-19637 GCA_023313725.1 Lithobius niger | reverse complement strand
CACACTTGTTAATTATAAAGTAAAGCTGACTGAAGAACGGGACTACTGATTCCTAATTTTACGGCTTTTAAACGGACAGCTGTGCAGCAAATGCAATTATTGAATCCAATTAGTTTAATGCAAAATTGTGAATCCACTTGCCGTAAACATAAAGATAACGTTTACGACCTTAAAGTCTAAAGGAAAGAGCACCTGTCACACGCAAACAGTCGTGTCCGTCCCAGATGAGCACGTCAGCATTAACTCGTATCATATCAAAAACCAAAACTAGTAAAAGAGACCGCTAAGTTCCGAATGATTCGACCCTTCAAAGGAGTGATATCAACACACAAAACATTCACCAAGTTAATCACACCGACTAATAGTCTGAAGGTTAAATGAAAGCCAGAACATTGCTACTTTCGGTAGTAATGTTCAAGTTTTCATTTAACGTCCTAAGTATTATTCGGTACGATTAACTTAACGAATGTTTCGGTGTGTTGATATCACTCCTTTGGAGAGGCCGAACCATTCTCAATTTGGCAGCCTCTTTACCAGTTACGGGATTTATTTTGACATGTTGTTTTTCGTGAATTGAACGGTTGACAAAATTTCTTTGGCAACGTTGTTTATCTTATCTTACATTATTATAAACCAAAGTCTCGTAGCATTAATGACGCAACCGCAACGACCCCCGGAATGGGAACGTGCGAATGTGTAATTCTTTGGCTTGAAGTTGAAACTGGGACGTTGTTGCCCTGAAAAGAAGTTGAAATTGGCACATTGTTGCCTCGACTAACAATTTGCCCTGTGCGGTCATCGCAAAGGCATGTCTTAAATGACGTCATGTACGAAGGACAGTTATTTTTCGCACGCTCCTGGGAGTGGGGAGGGGCCTGAATGGGGAATGCCCGTTGGTGGGGCAGTTCTTATGTTAGAGCCACTATTTGATTACGACATTGCTTTGCGGAGGGAGACGGTTGACGGAAAGGCAGCACTGAGCAAATACTGGGAAACAACCAGGGGTCAAACAAATCCCCGGGCGAATCCGGGTACGATGCTAGTATTTATATATATTGTTTATATTTGTGACGACACACTAGCTTGTCTAGATACGCACGTCAGTATACAAGTCGTCATTGTCCGAACTTTGGCCTTTCAATCAGAGACGATGCCAACAATATAAATAATGGTTATAATAATACTTTCGCACTTACACGCCATTCCAGTTACACCCCAGGCTGTAAACCAGAAAAGGTATGCAGTTTGCATCGGACTGCAGCCAAGTGTCCAATTTCATGGCTGGAAGTCTTATCGGTAAATAATCTCACTATGAGAACTAGGGGTGAGCCGACCAGAAGTAGCTAGGTAGCTAGCTAGTAACACATTTGCAAAGTTACTGAGGGTCAGATTTCGTATTGAAAGCTACTTAGCTGACATCCCTACACGAGTTACATTTTGTTAGGTGGGTCATTGCTCGCAATTTTACCACAATTTAAACTTTTGTACTGCATTATTATTTTTTCCCAAATCCCGAAATGTTCCCAACTATGCTTCAGGATGTAAGACACTTGGCTAGGGTGCCGCGCTACAATGGTTTACGTACTCGACACTTGAATTGAAGTGATGTTTGTTGCCTAACTTGGAGCGGCAAACTAGTATGTGTCTAGATTTGGATCGTTAACAAACGTTGACAGCAAATGACTACAGCATGTAATGGTACCATCGGGAGTTTTTGCATGACTAAATGTCAACGAAATCGGAAAAAATGTAGGGGAAGATGAAGGGAAACAATACAACTGAAGGGGATGCGCTGATTGAGTGAGCGAAGCGAACGAAATCAGCGATTGTTAGCTAGAGTGTGCAAAAATGGGATTGAAGATTATAAATGTGAGAATTTATAGAAATGAAATTCCTCTATAAAAAGGAACACATGAAGATAAGACGGTGTAACCTTATGTACGTTCACAGTCCTATAAAAGTTGTGATATCCACTGGTAGAAAAACCCGCCAAGTTTCCAAAAACGATCGGCCTTTGAAGGTAGTGCTATCATTCAACCAGGGGAAGGCCGCCAAGGTCAATCCTATTAGCCAAGTTAATCGTACCCAATAATACTTTGGACGTTAAATGAAAACTTGAAGATTGCTACAGGAAGTAGCAATCTTCAAGTTTTTAACTTTCGAACTATTAGCCCGTGCGATTAACTTGGCTAATAGGATTGGCCTTGGCGGCCTTTCCCTGGTTGAATGATATCACTACCTTCAAAGGCCGATCGCTTTTAGAAACTTGGTGGGTTTTTCTACCAGTTTTCGTTTTGGGTGGATTTAGTATTACAGCATAGCACCCAAAATTACAATAATAAACAGAAAATTTGCAAATTTCTAAAATTTAGGGGTCGCAGCCAACCTGTAAAAACCTATATCTTAATTTTGAACCTATATTTTTGCTAAAATAACCTATATAACCTATAAGAACGCCAAAATACCAGGTCTTACCTGGTTGATTTTGGTTTCTATTGCCTTAAGGAAAATATACATTACCAAAATTTTAGCATTCTCTTTCTGCTTATGCTGTGCATTAAAGTTCTTGAGCTGCCCCGGCATCGCTGCCCACTGTGCAGTGCCTCCGTCTATATAAGCCTGGGCTGTAGACGCGTCACCTTTTGTTCCTCCAAGTGCCCCAGTAGCGACACAGAGGGAAGGAGGGTGGGAATAAGGTAATGTATATTTTCATTAAGGAAGTAGAAACCAAATCAACCAGGTAAAGCCTGGTGTTTTGGCGTTTCTATGTGCCATGAAAATATGCATTCCATAGACATCGTCAAAGGCGGCGGGCGCCACTTGACGGAGTTCCTTAGGGTAGCGTGCCGGTCCCCCAAGAAGACAGTTTTTCGCAAACGATCAGGAGTAGGATGATGGACGAAGAGATCGTATTGCTTAAGGGGGTTAGAGCACTCGCCTAGCAGCCGCAAAGAGACCGATGCAGTACAGTCCGTCTGCGTGGCAGACATGTCTCGTAAGTAATGAGATGCGAACACAGTCGGGCTTCTCCAAGAAGCGGCCTCCATGATGTCTGTAATGGGGACGTTACTGTGGTAGGCCCAAGAAGTCGAGATGGCAAGAAATTCGTGAGCGATGACACGTATGTCTTCGTCGGCACAGTTGATGACGAGCGCTTTGTATGCGTCTAAAGATCATGCGTCTTGGTCCATGTGGTGACCATACGCGCCGAGGTCTCGCCTTATGCAGTCGTGAATGATAGGAAGAGTTGAGAGCGACTGCATCGTATTGGTTTGGATTTTTTCAAATGGAATCGGATCGCACAAATGAGGAAAAGGGCTCATTCGGGCTCATCACCAATGGTGCTGGAGAGGGCCGGAATAATGAAGGGATGAGACCTTTCGCAGAACTTCTGTGTCTTGGCCCGGATAAACGACCAAGGGGTCGGGGTGACCCCGGAATAGTCCGGTAGAAAGAAGCAGTCTGCGGCAGTGGCTGAGAGGACTTGAACTTCACTGCAGCTAGCACAAGCAGCTAAGGTGACACGGAAGACCGTCTTGCAGGTCACGTAGCAGAGGTGACAGGATGAGAGAAGCTCGTAAAGGGCCGCAAGAAGGGACATGAGTACGATGAACAAGTCCCAGTCTGGGAACAAGCAGTGGGTGACCAGTCGCTCTATCTCGAAGGATTTTACCAGTGCTAAGATATGGAAATCATCCAGAAGCGTCGATTGTCCTGCCGCCTTAAATGATATACTAGAACTCACGAAGACCATCGTTGAAGAGGTCGTTCAGAAAACGTAGCAACTGTGGAAGAGAGCCGAGAGGACCAATCTGTCGTGGGATACACCAACGAATCCATTGTTGCCAATGGCTGTCGTAAATCTTGTTGGTAGAGATTCGGACGGCTTTGGAAGCGATACGAGATGCCTGCCCTGGAGAAACGCCTGCTGTTTCGAGCAGTCTGATGATAGTAGCTACGCGTGGAGTCGGAGCGACCATGGGCGATGGTGGAGCATGGCCTCCTTCTGCTGGGACAGCATGTCTGGTATGTCTGGGAGACAGTGTGGCGAGGCGACTAGGAGGTTGAGAAGGAAAGGGAACCATGCGGCCGAGGGACAGTTGGGTGCAATCAGGATGCAGAGACCTGATGACCGAGCAATCTTGCGTAGAGCCAAAGGGAGGAGTTTGGTTGGCGGGAAGAGGTACCCGAAGAGACAGTCCCAATGCAAGATCAGGACATCCACAGCCCAGGCATGGTCATCAGGAACCGGGCTGACGAATTGGGGAAGTTTGGCATTGAGCCTCGTGGAGAATAGGTCTTGAACGGTTGCCCCCAAATCTCGAAGAGAGATGTGCAAATGGACGTCTTGAGGGACCATTCCCCGCCGGAGGGGAGCATCGAGACAGGAAGTCCACAATCACGTTGCATCTGCCCAGGATGTGAAGTGGACGTAGGACCGTCTGAAGATTCATGAAGAATCTGAAGATGTCGGATGTTACTTGATGCAGTGATCGAGACTTGGTGCCTCCTCCTTTCTGGAGGTAGGCGACTGTAGTTATGTTGTTGACATGAACTTGAATAGTTTTACCTTGTAGAAGATGACGAAAATGTCTGAGACTGTGGAGGACCGCTCGGATCTCGAGAATATTGATGTGGTTCATGGTGTTTGGCAGCCAGGTTCTGGAAATTGTCTGGTCGCCGATATTAGAATCTCAACCATGCAGTGATGCGTCTGAGAAAAGGTGTATGTCCAGAAGGGGCTCGTGTAGAGGAATGTTCCGAGTGAGGTTGAGAACATCCACCCACCTAAGAAGTGTGGCAAAAAGGGAAGCCCCGTGACAGTCGAACCGTGAGGATGACGTCCGGGAGATACAGCTGGGCGGTCCATTCGTTGATGCGAAAATGCCGCATGGGACGAGTAGTCCCATTGAATCCAGAGACCCGATGAGAGAGTTAAGGTGAGGCAGTGTGTAGGTTGACAACAGCGGGAAGGCTGAAACCTTCCTGAGGAGGACCGACCGTCTGTCCGGGGAGGGCATGACAGATTCCCTAGACAGATCGAAGTTAACGCTGAGGAAGACGATGGTCCAGGATGGAGTAAGGCTGGACTTGCATAGGACTTGGATTTGATGCCGAATCCAAGGTGACCGATGAGGTCCAGAGTGAAGCTGCGATTGCGAAGCAACTGGTGCATGTCCTGAGGAGGGAGCATCCAGTCATCGAGGTAGGCGACGGCCTGGATTTGGTTTTGATGCAGAAAGGCGAGAATAGGCTTTAGGACCAACGTGAATACACGGGGGAGGGGATGGGGGCGCATTTAGTCCGAACGGAGGCAGAGGAACTGGTAGACCGTGCTGTCGTAAATAAACCGGAAGAGGTGCCGGACAGGGACATGAAGCGGAATGTAGAGGTAGGCGTCCACAAGGTCTATAGAAATCGTCCAGTCGTGGAGTATAAGCAGGACTGTGATGAATTATTTCTACGGTCGCCATCTGGAAATGGGGGGTCATGATAAACTGGTTTAAAGGACGAAGGTTGAAAACTAGCCTGAGGCTTCCTGTCTTCTTGGAATACAGAAAAATGTGACTGTAGAGTCCTGGCCAGTGGGGAGTGGTTCTTATAGCATGTTTTGCTAGAGACCAGAAATTTCGGTCGACAAGAAGGCCGAGGGACGTGTTTCTCAGTCCTTGAAGGGGACCGTAACAGGGTCTGTCGGTAGAAGGAAGGGGAGAACTCGTGAGCGATAATGGCGAGCACGGTTGGGTCTGAAGTGATGGCTTGCCATGCAGGAAGAAAGAAACGGAGCTGGCTTCCCACCGGTCGAGGCAGGGAGTAATGTCAATGAGATGGCTAGTAATTTTTCTGGGAACTGGCGGACGTATGGCAACACGACGGTCAGGCATTGCGCTGCGACCATAGCGGTGACTGCATCCGCGCTCCTGGCCCTTGTTCCGAAAGGGTGACCATGCTGGAAAAGGTGGAGAGGATGGCCGAGCTTCTGGACGTACCGGTGGTTTGATCCAGTCTTCCCTGAGATCACTGGAAGAGTGATGTCCCGCCAGTCACTGTTGGCGAAAGGTCTTTGGCTTAGTTGGTCTCGGCTTGCATGGTGATATCCAGTGAGAGGTTAGTTTGGGGATGAGGCCCCGAAAAGGATTGTTCACATGGATTGATTGATTGCGGAGCACATCCCGGGTAGGGTCATAAAGATTTGGAGCTGTATTGAGGAATACATCTCGGTGCAACAGCGTGGAGTTGAAGAGGGCTTGTGGAAGCCAGTTCATAGAGTGGAACGTGGCGAACCAGGCCTTGCGGAACACTTGCCTAATAAGGTAGGCCAGGTCTCTGGTTTCATTGGGCGAGTAGTGCGTTGAATTTGGTATAATTTCGTGTTTTGTGCAAATTAGAATATACCCTATACTGAGTTTAACAGGGAGGCCAGAGTAGTGCTTTGAATTCGGAATAAATTCATGTTTTGCGCAAATTAGAACATATCCTTTACTGAGTTAAACAGGGAGGCCAAATAAAAGTAGTGCTTTGAATTCGGTATGATTTCATGTTTTGCACAAATTAGAAATACCCCACTGAGTTAAACAGGGAGGCCAAAGTAGTGCTTTGAATTAAGAATAATTTCATGTTTTGCGCAAATTAGAACATAGTTCTGTATATCATAATCACTCTATTTGGGATAGTGACTACCTTGTTGTAAGTTATGGGTATGAACTTATTTGTAGCATAATTTAGGTTACATATTTTGTGTAACGGTTATGTTATCACTCCGACCAACGGTTAGACGTCACAAGCAAAAAGCATCCATCGTAGGTTTCCAATTTTTTTTTTAATTTGCAATATATTAAATAGACGCAAATCGCTGTAAATAATATAAAGGACAATTTTGGAAGTTTTTCCGGAAAGTAAACAATGATGCCCCATATCGACTATACGTGCTGAAGTTAAAGGGATATACCTCCCAGCGCCATTTTTCTCGATCCTCCACATCAAGTATGGCCCCAAAAGTCTATTTACTTACCGTTAGTCTTTCCCTTACTGAAAATCCAATTTAAAATGTGACGTCTATGAGATTTTCAGTTTAATATTGTGGAACTTTATTTACGATATGATGCTTTGCGCGCCTACAATGACCTTGAAGTTTTATCTGTGTGTGCGCAGTACTAATTTTAATCGTTTGCTAGTAATTACTATGAGATCAAAAATCTAAGAGATTAACGCAGTAAAAATTAAAATTAATTATTCCAATAGATCGCTGAAGCAAAATTGTAAGACTAGTCTAGAAAATTATAAATTGTGATTTTAAAATACAAGAATCATTCTGGTTTGTGACGACACAATTAATGCGTTCACGCTGGCTTGTCTATTAGGCGCAATGCCAAGAGAGACAGTAGCTGTGTTCTTTGCTGCGGCGAACGAAGCTACTGTCTCAGTTGACCTTGGCTATGGTAAATTTGCGGATGCGTTCGGCGCGTGGCTGTTATAAGGCAGGCTAGATGTTGCTTTAAAAGAAAGTTAGTGTAAAGACTACCATTACAAATGCGAGTGAAATGTGGGCGACATTTTCAGGGCCGTAGGCTATACCTTAACGCTACAGATCTGTCAATCCAAATTTTCTACATACAAAATTTTATCCTCGCACAAATGTGTGTAGTGCATATAAGTTTTAAATTATACCACGCAGAAACGATTAAAGTGAATCTTCATTCGATCCACATACTCCTCCACGATCCGCATACAAAATTTACGTGCTTAACATCTACCAATCGTAAGGCAGCACGTGCAGAGGTTGGCTTCACACGTGCACACGTGCTTTGCATCTACCAATCGTAAGGTAGCTCGTGCAGACGTAAGAGTGACGTAAGCTTTACTAATGAATGCGTCTGCTGTCTTAACCAGCCATAAACGGCTACCTGCTTCACACCAACTGCAGTCCTGCAAGTTTAATGAGTACGACTGAAGACTTTGAAGAACCATGTCGTATCAAATTCAACTGGCTCTTGTGCTCGTGGTGTCTGTCTTCCTGATAACAACAGGTTAGAGAATATTTAGAAGTTAAGGCTCTCGACTTTTGCGTTTTTGTGCAGAGAAAACAACCGTTCATTTTTATGAAGTTGCTCCAAACATTCATTTCTGAAACTTTTATTTTGACTTTATGAAGTGTGGGTTCATTCATCAACTACTATTTTCCTTGAGTGGTTGTGTAATGCCATTTACAGAAATATTTATACATGCGAGTCAGGAGCCGTAGAATATATAGTAAGGTTTAAAAGTGCTTAACGCAAATTTTAAAATGTTGAGTACACGACGACATCAAAGAGAAGCAATCTAAAATAATCGAGTTAAAAACTATTACTTAAAGTTAAGATGGGAAACATCTGTCGTGATTATTGGGGTATTGTTCTGGCTAAAAGGCCTACGACACGCAGCTAATTTTCGTTTACATAACTTATACTTTACTTGACAGCAAAGCACAAAACGTTTCTTTTTCCATTAGTTTATGGTCAAGAAAGTATTTTACGGATCTTGGTCAAGTTTTAAATTCACGGGTTTCCATTTTAAAAACCCCAATTGCGCGCGTGTGTGTCAGCAGTTAGGCTACATAAATGCTTCTGCAGGGCCATGTTGTGGGTTTAGGATTTAGAGATATTAGCTTCACCGCTTGACTCGACCCAACCCCGTATCGGGGCCATTTAAAAATAAATTTGGTAGAGCCTTATGTCTCTGAAGCTCGCAGGACCGCAAATACACTTCTGGTGGGGGCCCGGGGGCAATCGTAAGATTGGGGGGGCCCATCCCTTCAACAAAAAATTTAGAATTTTTTTTAGTTTTCCTTGATTTCGCATCTTCGTGTGTTTTATTATGATGAACCTGCTCTTCGGAGGACTCCGGACTGTGTTTGCCCCCCCCCCCCGACCCCAAACACATTTTTTAAGGACAGACGTCTAGTGATTGAGGGGGGGGGGGCAGACGTCTAGAAAAGTTGGACTTAAAAATTTTGGGTCGTCAGTTTTTTGTGGGCCATCCTGTATATTACATTCGTTATTCAAACATAATGCGTGTTGGCTTTTAAGTTAAGTAAAAAAGTGCGCGATTCCAGACGAGTTATATTAATGACCAGCCAATTTCTAATTTTCTTCTACAGCTAAATTGTCTTAACAGACGAAAGGCAAAGCTCGCTATTGTTTATTTTTCTATGGAAAGTGATCGTAGAATGAATTTAGAATTCTGAATTTATGATGTATAGGGCGCACCGTACCTAACTAAAACAAGCGATGCTTCAGATTATAAATGTAGCTTCTTTTTTGAAGGATAGTATAATAGTTCGAAAGTTAAATGAAAACTTAACCGTAGCAATCTTCTAATTTTCATTTAACTTTCGAACTATTAGTATATGCTATTAACTTGGCTAATAGGATTAACCTTGGCGGCATTTCCCTGGTGGAATGATATCACTATCTTCAAAGGCCGATCGTTTTCGGAAACTTGGCGGGTTTTCCTACCAGTTTTGCTTTTGGGTGGATACATTTAAACCAAACTAAGCTACATTGTCGAAATATGCAGCTAGAAACGATAGAATGGCGTATTTATTTCGCAGATGCAGGCTTTCAGAGCTGAGTTGAATTGTTTCAAAGTGGCCAGCAACAATCGACGGCATGCATAAAGCTTCGTAGCGCAACGCCATAGCTGTACAAAAGGTACACGGATTACAAGCAAAAACGTCAAGTGTGCCGTAAAAAAGGGGGTTATATGATTGAATTTTCACTTGTTAAAATGAACACGGATAAAAATTGATGATTTTTAATTGAAATAATAAAATGTACAATTGAGAAAATTCCATCTGTTTAGGTGCTGTTGTGCTTTACCAATCATATATTTAAAACGTAAAGCACAACAGCACCTAAACAGCACCGGAAACGGCACACTTGACGTTTAGTTTGTAATTATATATATACGACTACACACAAGCAAAGAACTAAGCAGCAAATTGGTAGAGTGTGAACGTACTGATGACATAGCCCCTAAGATATGAGGATAATGTTACATTTATGGACACTATCCCAATCTTCTACCCTTCGTAGTACTAATAGAAGTCTTTTTTTTTCAATCTTTTCAGCCAGAAAAAGTGATTCTTATAAGGAAGTGAAAAAAGGTAAATATAACATCTGTTCATGGACAACAGAGTTTTTTTTTTTTATAAAAAGCAGCAAACTTTTAATTTTCGAAAGCAATTATAGCTTTCTTGGTCACAAAGAAACTGGAAAACCAGTAGCAAAGCACACAAATTTTTAAAATACGGCTTCAGCTGCCGCCATCTTGGAGAAGAGGCTTGTGATGACTATACGGTCATTCACCTAGGGAAGGCGAGTACACTGTCCGATTCAATGTATACCCGCTCAAAACCAAAACTGGCATAAAGGCGCGTTTACCAACAACTCGCCTTTGCATTCTCGCAGCTAGAACTCAATCGCGATGGCAAAGGTGACATTGCCATGGTAACAACGCTAAATGGATTAGCTAAATCCGACATCGTTTAAGTAAATACTTGCAGTCTTATAATCCGTGCCAATAATATAAAGAATTCCTCATGACTAAACAATTTTCCCAAACGCTTCTGAACTCACGTTATTTGTTGTTTTCGTTGCGAGGCAGCAGACATAAAACCGCCGCCATGTTGGAATTTGAGGTGATTTCTAGCTTCTAGCTGCGAGAATGCAAAAGCGTGTGGTTGCGTAAACCCGGCCTAAAAGAAGCCCACGAGTTTCCCCGAAGGCTCGGCATTTAAAGGTAGTAATATCATCCAGCCAGGAGAGGCCGCCAAAGTTGATCCTTTTAGCCAAGATAATCGCACCTATACTAATACTTTGGACTTTAAATGAAAACTTGAAGATTGCTACCGTGAGTAGCAATGTTCTAGTTTTCATTCAACTTTCTAACTATTAGTTGGTGCGATTAACTTGGCTAATAGGATTATCCGTGGCGGCTTTTCCCTAATGGAATGATATCATTGCCTTCGAAGGCAAATTCTTTTTAGAAACTTAGCCGCTTCTTACACCAGTTTTGGTTATGGGTAGATATCATAACTTTCATAGGGCGGTGAAGTACAAAAGTCACACCTTATCTTCGTCACTACCTTTCTTTTTTTTGAATGAATTTTATGTCTATAAATTTATTCATTGATAATTTTCATAATTTTGCCATTTCCCAATGAATCGTTGCATCAGCCAAATTGACCCGGTTTGGTTTATTATGTGTCAATGCTTCACATGGTTAAGTTTCTACAATCCCAAATTCGCTTTGCTCACTCAATCAGCGCACTCCCCTTCAGGTATTTTATATATCCCTGCGATGTCCCCTTAAATTTTTCACAATTTGCAAAGCTTTCGGCCGCATTGGGATTTATCCTCGAATATTAGCACGGCAGGCAGGCAGGCAGGCCGGGGGGGCGGTCGAATGAGCTTCTCCCTCTCCCTCGAAGTACGGAGAAAGAGAAGCCGTCGGCCCTGGGTTAACAACAGCTTGCAGTGGCCGAGATGCTGGGGTAAAAGGCGGAAATAAAATAGCATCGAATCAGTTAGAGAGTACGAAATAACACATTTGAGATAGGACGTAACGAACGATGATCATCAACACAGAATAAAGACCCCAGACTCTTTGGTTTGGTTGACTTTGTTCAAATAAAGCTAACGTGTGGGTATTTTACTGCAGCAACAGACAGGAGACATTGATGATCATAACGTGCAGTTATCTGCGCCAGTGTTTGTTTACCTTTTAGCATTTGTACGACGTGTCACACGGCGCGGCTCCGAGATGAGTATGATCTAGCGTCGGATGTGACGTCATGCTTGCTTCACAGAGCAGTGCGCGCCGCGGTCGTGTGAACTATATTTTAGCGCAGTTGACGTATGAGTAAAGTGGCCAGGACGGAGGGATTTATGTGCCTTTAAGCGCTTTATTATTATTGTATTGTGACGTTACACTTCGGAAATCCCCCCCTAATCCCCGTCACAATTGTCACACACAATAAAGCAACCACCCACCCATACCTCAGAGTGTCACGTAATATATGTGTAACGATGCTCGTTACAGACTGCGCATGATACGCCATCCAGTTAGTGCGTAAAGATCAGTGATGTAAGTTGACATCACGAGTGAGCGCGTTGCGCGCGATGAAGAAGTTGCATGAAAAGCCGTTAGGTTAGAGCAGCAGTAAAAGGCTGGCTGCGAGACTCAAGATACACCAAAATGTAAAGAACTCTGGAAAATCTAATGATGCAACAACTGTCGAGAGTAAGTTCATTATATATGGACACCCACAAATACCCAGATATGGGTCATCACACAATGCCGTGGTAAAAAAGGAAGTGAAAGTATGAAATTACTGGACGACTGAAATATTGTATAGGAAGGTCAGATTTAAATTCGTAGCTGCTAAAAGAGCAAGCTAGTCTGCTGCACTATCCACTACGTCAGGGCGCGTTTACGGATCGACTCGCCTTTGCATTCTCGCAGCTAGAACTCAATCGCGATGGCAAAGGTGATATTGCCATGGTAACAACGCAAAATGGATTAGCTAAATCCGACATCGTTTGAGTAAATACTTGCAGTCTTATAATCCGTGCTAATAATATAAAGAATTCCTCATGACGAAACAATTTTCCTAAACGCTTCTGAACTCACGTTATTTGCTGTTTTCGTTGCGAGGCGGCAGACATAAAACCGCCGCCATGTTGGAATTTGAGGTGATTTCTAGCTTCTAGCTGCGAGAATGCAAAAGCGAGCGGTTGCGTAAACGTGCCCTTATTCTTGCTTATCAAACTGTAATACTCCGCGTTTGTTGTCTTGAGTAAAATGTGAACAGTATATTTATTCTTTGGAACCAAAATGGCGCCTGTAATTTCAAAAGCGACATTGTTCGTGTATCCGGAAAGTGTTGCAAGGAAAGGATTGGCTTTCTTTGTACTGTGAGCATCGCCCTCAGCTAACAGAGAGCGACAACAAGACAAGTCAATCGTATCCGTAGCGCTTTCAGTGGCCATATTGTTCAATCCAGTCGTTTATGCTATTTTTCATCCTAAAACGACTGGTACTATAGCATAGTCCTGACCAAACACATCATGCATTAGTAATTGTGACCGTCAGGCAATAATTCAGTTATAATCATAGCTTCTTAATTTATATGCTATAAAAGCGGAAGGGTTCTTGCTAAATGATCACCGAATTAGAATCATTAGAGACTTGCCTTAAATATTATAAAGTGTGATAAAAAAAATTACCAAACCATTCTATAAGAGGTTCTTCCAAAACGGCCCACACGTGTACGAACCGTACACACACTTCTGAAGACAGTTCGGCACCTCCAATGCACGAGAACCTTCAACAGAACGTTCAAAAAGTGTCTGACGAGAGTAATGACGTCTCCTTTCAAAGCGACTGATGGTTCCATCCAGGGTCAGTCGATAATCCATCCAGAATCAGTCAATAAACTGTGCCTCGCGCATGCTCACAATTCCGTTAAAATCAACCACCTTTGCGAGCTGCTCGATGGTTCGATCCCACAATCCCTCAGCGAAGCCCTCAGTCGCGTTCGAGATGATGTCACTTCCGTTGAACGGACATGTTTTAAACGAAAGGTGAAAAAAGTAAGTTACATAATAGGAAAATCTGCTGCATAATAAATGTGTACAAGCAAGTATTAAAGTAATTCGTTGGGCTCTTAACTCTCGTTTTGTCTTTGGACTGCTGTATTACAGCTCTATCGAGTGTTCTGTGTTTAGGCAGTGCCAAACTATGTGCAGCAGCGAACGGTTTTTTTTGCACATGTGTCGGGGTTTGGAAGAACCTGTTTATCTCGCAAGTTGGTAAAACGGTGGTTACACGTGTTCATCACGGGTGGAATGGCTACGGCTTCCTCACGAAAGCAGCGACACCACTATTGATAGTGTTGTTTTTGTGGGAATTGTTTGAACCGATTTCTTATTCTACAATTGGGTTTCCAATCAGAAGGTGACAATTTCCCCCATCTTTAACGTGAGAGGCGATGGTGCCAACCATTTTCAAGCTGAAAGTACATACTGAATTGCCATTTGGAAGACGATCGGCCGATTCTTTGGAGATTTATAAGCGGTATCTAAAATTTGATATCGGTAGCCTAGATGGCAAAATCGCAAAATGCAAGGCGTTTCACAGTGAAGTAAATTCCAGTTCATAATTTTTTTCCACCAGGATCAATTTGGGTACACTAGTTGGAGTGGCTCCACTCCGGCCACAATCATGACTGGATGCATCGACTTACATTCTCCTCGTTGTTCATAAGAAATAATAACGGTAATCGTGGACGTTGTTTCATGAGAAATGTCTCACCACCGGAGTAAATTTGGAATTTGCAACTTACGTGCGAGGCAGATTCCATCTATGTACACAAACAAGCCGACCGTGACGTCATTCTTATGGTATCGTCCAACAGAAATGGTGAGAGAAAAGCACAATTGTATGTTTTCTATTTATGATAAATAGCTATAAGATTCATCATTAAAATATGGAGGCAATTACAAAAGGTACTTTATTCCGATGTCAAGATAAGACATTTTTTAAACATGGTGGACGTCTCCATGGTACACAATTTTAAATAAATGTCGCCTTTGAACATGACTGACTCTTATTCGCCACTCTCAAGGTTTATACCATGCGCAACGGCTGTTTGCTGTGACGTCACCATGAGTTAGCCAATGACGAACGAGAACGGCTGTTTGGCCGTCTGATTGGACTAGCCCAGACACGTGATGTGCACGTCACACCAAACAGCCATTGCGCGTGGTATAGTTTTGCACACGCGAAACCCGGAGTAAACTCAAACGCCATTCTCAAATTCTAATGGGCGTGTTTCTAAACTAGAGGGAAGAGTGAGATGGATTCCTCTAAGCCACGCCCGTCAACATCACCAAAACCGATCAGTTTAGAAACACCACTGCCTCACTTGTCGTTCTCAACATTAGAAAAATAAGCAATAATCGCTGCCACATCTATTTTCAGCAAGAGAAATGTTATTAAAAACATAATACAAATGGTTATTAATCTATGTTTAATTGGAATTTGTTTCTAAATTTAGACATTTTCCATATCTCACTTCCCTTAGTTTAGAAACACCACCTTATCAGCTATACTAATGCGTGATGGCAGCCATGTTGGATCAGTAAGTGAGTGAGAAAAAACTTGCCTCACTTTCCTCAGCAACATCTTAGCTCCATGACGTCACGCCTACGTAAAGTGGGAGGAGTCTGGATCAGTCGCCTCGAGTTAAGAAACAGTTTTCCTCACTTCCCTCAGACATCCCTCTAGTTTAGAAACAGCACCAAACCATTATTAAGATTTATCCGGATTAAAAATGCATACGAACCTTTGAAGTAGCCTATACTTAACTGAATGCAATCATTTTTACTTTCTGGAGCGCTCTTCTGCAGTAGAAAATAAACGAAGTAGTCAGTGGTGCCTATCCCCCCCCCCCCCGGGACAGTGAGGACTTACCTCGTAATATCAAATGCCCATCCCCCCCCCCTCCCGGTTCAAAAATGGTACTCTCATATTTTCGACTTGGAGTAGTGTTAGGTTGTCACCCCCCCCCCCCCACACACATACATTTTTGGCCCCTATTATTTTCATATGTTATTTCTATTCCGGGAGGGGGGGGGGAGGAAATGAAGATGAGACCACCAAATTTTCGATGACCCTCCCGTCGAGACCCTGAAAAAATCTTGACTGCCCCCACTCAAGGTCCAAAAATAATGTGGCCCCTCCCCACTCCAAAGAAAACTGCGCTTTTCGAATATTCATTGAGACCGTCTGTCTGCAAATGATTCCTGTAGCGAAGATTAGTGCTGTAGCCAAAATAAGTAAGTTAGTACTCTCCACACCGACTGTTACTGTACCATTAGATGTATGGAAACGTGTCTCATTTTTAACGAAAAGATATGTTGGATTAAAATGTTCTTTAAAATGTTCCTTACACTATTTTTTGTCAAGATTCATACAATATGATGAACACACTGTTTACTTGTATGTCCCCACCCGTGACATAGGACCTGAAAGACTTAAGAAGCCAGGTGGCAAGGCTCGTGCACAAAGTTATTTGTAAAAACTATACATGCAGAAATGGCACTAACAGCCTCAAAATCGTGTAAAACTTACATTTTTTAGGTCCAAAAATGACTTTCTTCCAGTTGGTCAGTGTAGTCCAGTTGGTCCCCCTCCCTCTTGACGGGACCTGAAAAAATTGATTCAGAGGGCCCAAAAACTTAATGATCTTCCCTCCGGCGATAAATAATGACCGGTTCCTAATAGCCGAGTGCAGCAACAGCATCTACCGTTCTTTTTTGGTTTTCAATCAATATTCATCCGTGCATAAATATTGTGTTGTGATTGATGGTGTGTTGCTGTTATACATGGTGGGGCAGAAAGGACGGAACACCCCAGGCAATTCCAGATGATTGATACTAGAGCAGTGAAACCTTGCATGGTATGAAGGTGAATTGGGGCCCCACGAATCATGAATTTAGCACTGACCTTGACATAGTCTTTCAAGGTCATCGAACATCTAACTTTTAAACCATGCTTTGTAGAACCTATGTTTAAATTTGAAACTTGTAGACATTGGCAAGGCATGACCAATGCAAAACATGGAACGAAAATCGGATCAGTAGTGGCGCCAGCCAACTCCAGGTAGGGGGCAATGATTCCCCGA